>JBBPBX010022346.1:29330-41500 GCA_038048925.1 Garcialebias charrua
AATTTCAATGGTGCAACAGGATGTATTTAAATGAATAAGTAGTTCAAGGTTGTAATTTAAGCTACTTAGATGTTATTACTGTTTTTCTCTTACATTTTATTGGTGGATGTAACTGGGACCCTGTGTACATAATCTTGTTTCATCACATGTACCACATGTGGTGCAAATGGCAATAAAGATTCTCTGACTGATTTTGTGCTTTTCAATTATGCTAAATATGAAAGGGTGGGTTTTGGCACCTTTCTCTTCCATATGAATAATAAAATATTGGGCATGGACAATATTTATTTTTCCTGGTATTCAAGAGGATAGGGAAATGGCTAGTCAGCTTTCTAATTATTTAACATCTAACAATTTATGAGTATATGTGTACATTTAATAGCAACAATTCAAATTGACATTGTAATTAGAAAGATGTAGTGCTCCTCACTTTTTCAAAATACAGAACTAATATGATGAAAAACATTGTACGGTAAAAGACATGCATTTAGCTGCTCACCTCTGTAGCTGCTCACCTCTGTAGCTATCCTCTGTAGCTATCCTCTGTAGCTATCCTCTGACGTTCACCAGGGCCCAGTGTGCGGCGTTTCTTAGCCATCTGGGATACACTGCCACTGTGTTCGCCACAAATAGTAGGGAGTGAGTCTCTGCAGGACCATAAGAGAACAGTGTTCATATTTTAGTCACCAGGTAAAATAACAAGAAATGTGAAGTAGTTCAATCATAAGACATTAACAAAATACTGTATCAGTAATATTAAACAGCACAACATACACATTAATTTCAATTTACCGGTACCTGATTTTTTGAATGTGGTCTGTGAACTGCTGCATGATTCTCTGAACAAAGACTGAGTCGATGGTCCGCTTCTGGAGTTGGTTGTAGAGAATGTCCACATGAGGCATGACCAGATGGAACAGTTTCAGGAAAAAGCTGAAGCTATCATCCTCCAGCAGCCTCACAAAGCCTCCAGCTTCTCTAACAGTGGTAGGATCAAACTGTCCTGAGTCCCTGATGGTTTCAAAACACTGGAGCAGTTTTTCTTTGTGTTCAAAAACAGTGTTCACAGCTCGGCTGTGGAAGTTCCACCTCACTGTGCTTGCTCTTGGAACTCTGTGGGCCACCACTTCATCGAGAATACTGGTTCTCTTTGGCGATCTTGAAAAAAAGCCGGAGAATCCAGCCAGGTCTGAGAAGAAAATATTCACTTTTGAGATATGGGAAGTCACCTGCTGCATGATAAGATTAAGCTGGTGAGCATAGCAGTGATATATATATAGTGTGCATTTACATAGACATCTTGGATCTTCTTCTGTACACCACCTGTGGCTCCTCTCATGACACTCGCACCATCATATGCTTGTGAAATGAGCTTGCTCTTCTGGTCATCAGGGAGAATGGAGCTCAACCTTTCCAGAATAAAAATAATAACCTTTCAAATAATTATATAATCACTGTTTCATAACATGAAAAATTCAAACTATTTAATGCTTAAATCTTTCTGCTACTTGATTTATTTAAGTTTAGTGTCTTTGAAACAACAGCACAACTTATAATGAAACTAAAGTTTAACTAAACTAAACTAAAACTAAAGTTTATTTATTCATTCAGATTTATTCATCAGAAAATTTGCAACTGCTGCTAAACGAAACGAGACAAAAGTTAACTAACACAGACAGACACTCTGAGGAGTAAACAGTTCATGAGCTGAAGATGGACAGACAGGAGTCGTCTTCACACATTCGGGTTTATAACTAGCAGCAAGTAGCAACTTTTATAATGTTGCAGACAGTACACCACAACCATGAGCAGAGCTACTAGCTACTGTGACTGACTGCAACAACCACCGTCCCACACACACCACCATGTCCCGAACACAGATGAAAACAGCTCAAACTTTGCTCATGTGTGCTCAGCGATTTATTAAACTCACTAATTATAATAATAATAATAATGAATTCCATTTATAATGCACTTTTCATTAATAAAAATCTCAAAGTGCTACTTTTATAAAAAAATTATTACTTGCTTACCTGTGTAGAGGCACCATTAATAATTACTGCTGTTTCAACGTCGCTACTCGCTAGTTGTCCGTGTGATGATCAGGTCTGACTGTAAACAGAGAGAATCCCCCGCTCCCCCCCTCCTTGGCTCGAACCGGAAGTGCTGTCGATCCGTGGCATAAGAGACAGTCCAGGCTCGAGGGCGGGGGAAAATGCGACCTGTACAGTCCAAAAGTTTTGTACAGATGGGACATAAACTACGGCCGCTAGCGGCGGATAGTTATAATTAGATTCAATGGAAAAGCATGGGAAAAGCCCCCAGGCGGCGCCGAGCGGGGAAACCGGAAGTACGTCACTCACAATCAGAAAACGTTTTTTGAAACAAACAAAACAATCATTACTCATAAAATATTTATCCTACACAACTAAAAACATATATGCATGCATTTCGAAATATTTTTATTTTATTATTTCACTTTTATAAAAAAAAAAATATATATCTTCAAATGGTGAAGAAGAAAAGCTGCAGTTCCAAGGAGGAGCGGCGCCCCTAGCGCCCTCTAGTGGCGGCCGCCACTGCCCCGGTGATAGGTCAGCATCTGTGGGCCTGGATGCTGAACGACAACGTTTAGAAATCCTTGGTTTCTCTAAAGATGTCATTGGTACCATTTAGGGCTCACATGCACAGTCCACAATAGCTGTTTACGCTTCAAAATGGGCTGCTTTTCAGCGTTGGTGTGTGGAGAGACATCTGGACCCGTGTTCATGTCACCTGGGTCCAATTTTATCTTTCCTACAACTATTGCTAGACATAAATTTGGCTTTCAGCACCATTAAAACTTGTGTTGCAGCAATTTCATCATGTCATGAGGGGTTTCATGATAGAACCGTGTTAAATCATCCCATAATGAAACGTTTTTGAGGAGGGTTCGTCGTCTTAGGCCAATTTCACGGTCCTTGGCTCCTCAATGGGACTTGGTTACTGTGTTGAACGCACTAACTAAGGATCCTTTTGAGCCTCTAAATGAGGTTCCACTAAAGTTCCTGTCATTTAAAACGGCTCTGTTGTTGGCTCTTACGTCAGCTAAAAGAGTAAGTGACCTTTCTGGTCTGTCTGTTTATCCTTCCTTCTTAAAAATACAAGGAGATGGGAGTTCTGCTGAACTTAGGCCTAATCCAGCATTCACGCCTAAGGTCATAACGTCTTCATTCAAGTCCAGGATCATCACACTGGACGGGTTTAGCCTTCCTCCTCACTCTAAACCAGAGGAGGAGCAGCTCCACTTGCTTTGCCCGGTCCAAGCTCTCAGATGTTATGTAGAACGCACTGATGCGATACGTAAATCTGATAAGCTCTTTGTACATTTCAGAGAAGACTCTCAGGGTCAACCTTTGACCCCTCAGCGCTTGTCGCATTGGTTGTGTGAGGCCATCTCCCAGGCTTACAGTTCAGCTGGTCTACAGCCTCCCGAGGGCATTAAAGCTCATTCCACTCGAGGAGTGGCGGCTTCCACTGCCTTGGTCAATGGTCTGTCGGTACAGGATATCTGCTCTGCAGCTTCCTGGTCATCAGTAACTCCATTCATTCATTTTTATCTGCGAGATGTCTCCAGCTCCTCTTTGACACATTCTGTCCTCAGGGTTGCAGCGGAGTAAAAAACTTTCATTATCAATAAAACTATTGATTAAATGACACAGTCGTTTCTGTCTTTATTGATGGGCGATACCGTACAGCTGAGTCAGCCGAGTGTGTGGTTCTTGCTGCTGACTGTTTTCTTCTGATGTTGTGTTCTTCACCATCAGTATCAGGTTGAACACCTGCTAGTACCCTCAGTGAGGGTGGCGGTTGCCGGGTTATTGGTTCCAGTCAGTCCCAGTGAGGCATGGACCATATCCTGCTTCGCCTTTAACCCACTAGGGCGTGGCTTAAAGGGCGACAGCCTGCATGAAATATAACGTTGGTTACGTACTGTAACCCCAGATTATATGAATACAGGCGGAGCCCTTTAAGCCACGGGCCTCCCTGGCCGATAGCGCATGGGCAGAAACTGGAAGTTGGTTTCACAGGAGAGAAGCACAGGAATTAAAATATCTGCCTCTCGTTATACTTTTGGACAGTGGTGGGCACAGACCGCTAGAGAGCGCTAAAGCGCTAATCCGCTTACAGTGGACCTAAACTTTTTGTCAGCGTTTTTGTGGTTTGACTAACTTTTATAATTCATAAGCGGATTTGTGCTATTTTTATTTAAAATGCAGTACCGCTAATAACTAATTATCTATCAGTAAAAACCAATAAACTTATTTACAAGCTCTTATGCTGGCTCCGTAGCTGCTTGTTTTACCTTTTTCCCCTCCCTCACCGTAAAGAGCAGAGAGGAGGGAGGGTTGGAGGGGGAGGGAGCAGAGCGGAGAACAGACTCGGATCTACCATGTGCCTGGGGATCCCATTTCAGCAGGGGCCCCGCCCCGGCCAGTCACCTACATCCCTAACATTGATCCTGCTTGTTAATGTACATTTAACATAAAAATAATTATAGTTACGATGAAAACGATCATTAAATACGCAATACAAAAACCGGTCGATTTCTTTATCCCCCTACTAAAAATGGACTATTCCATCTTGACATCTTCCGGGTCAGAGGTGAACTCGGAGGCTAATTCTGTGGCTAGCTGATTGTGCTGGGTTTCTTGGATAAATCCGCAGAGAACCCCGCTGTTTCAAGCCAAATTAACGCGGCCGGAGGATTTTATTGTGTGTTTTGTGTCGACCACTCGACGGTGAGTCGTTAGTTTTATGTATTTTAGTTACTTTTCATTAAATCTGTTGACTACCTATAGAATGTTGACATCTTCCGGGTCAGAGGTGAACTGGACGCTAACTCTGTGTCTAGCTGGTTGGTTGTGCTGGGTTACTAATGGATAAATCCGCAGAGAACCCCGCTGTTTCAAGCCAAATTAACGTGGCCGGAGGATTTTATTGTGTGTTTTGTGTCGACCACTCGACGGTGAGTCGTTAGTTTTATGTATTTGGGTTACTTTTATGTATAAATGCGGTGGCGACACACCCGTGTATTTGAGATTTAAAAGTGGTTTTAGGGATTAAAAGATCATTCTCTTTTTTGTTAATTTCGTGGCCGAATAGAATATATGTACGTAAAGTATTAAATAAATCCTTTGATTTTTGTAATTTCATCCTTTTAGGATCATTTTAGTTACTTTTCAGTTGGCAGTGTAGTGCAAATATTGCATAACGCTGCCGGCTACCAATTGTCGAATATAAATAGCGGATTAGATTAGCTTCCCCTAATTTTCATAAGACATTTGTGCTTTTGAAATTGTGGACCTAAAAAAAAATAATAAGGGTTTTAGAAATTGTGGAACTAATTTTTTGATTAGCGTTGCCCACCACTGCTTTTGGAAACTCTAGGAACCAAATGTAAACCAGCAATCTGGGAGTGAAATGCTCAGATTGGTAAAAACAAATCAATAGAATCTTTAGTTTAAAATAGAACTAAGTTGTTGAATGTTTTGTATGTTAAAAGTAAGTTTTGGTTGTTTTTTCTTCTTCAAAATTTGATAGGGAAACTGGTGATACAAAAAAATAGGTAAACAAATTAATGTTATTGTTATGTGTATGTAAATGTTATTATCTAATTTTTTGTCATTCAAGTCTGAATGTTGCTTATTGTAAAGACACATTGGCCCTAATTTGAGCTTTTAAATCCTTAATAAAACAGAATTGTATTTTTCAGTTTTACAGTCACTAATCTATAAATTAAATTTGAACAATGATATTTAATAGAGACCTAATTTATTTTGATGCTAGTAAAAAAAAAAAAAAAATAGGGCAGCAAAAAAAAATAAAAAAATGCTGCCCCTCATTTTTGATAAAAAAAAAACTTTAAACATTTTTAGGTACACAAAAGTCTACAAAAGTTGTTTATTCTATCTATGTTTTTTTTTTATTTTAAAGTCTGATAGGTGCTGCCTATTTTCAATCTTGTACAGTAAATTGTATTTTAAATTTAAAAATTCTTAACATCCGCCTTGTTTAAATAAAAGTCAAACAACAATAGAAAATACACAACCAATGTGACCTTTACCAACAACCTACAGTAAATATAATAAACAAACAGTGAAGGAAAAGGTATCTACAGTATTCAGAACCCAGGCTACAAAAGGAAAAAAACTGAGACTGTTTTTTTCTGACACTAAAAATCCTTATACTGCTGAAAGAACTGAAGCTGTACAGTGTTAAACTGACTCCATGAGGCAAAAGTGGGACACAGCCGGACCTAAATCTGAGAGAGGAGCAGCAGATGCATGTGTGCACATAACATTAAGGCTGGTTGCCTAGTCACAACAGAACACACTGCTGCATCCTGGTCCCAGAGAATGAGGTGGAGATGCTGACTCAGTCAAATCCCTCAGCTGCAGGCTAGAATTGGCCCCCAGGAGCACAATGTCTGACCCATATAACCCAACTGCAAGTACCGCAGAGTAACAATACACTTTAAGTTTCATAGAACTTAGTTGAAGCAGCACTTCTGGTGATATTGTGTCTTCACATGGTAGCTTCAGTCCACTCGCACACTTTTAGAAATTGTACAGACTGAATTATTCTGCTACAAATGGCAAAATAGCATGCTTGAATAGGTTGATCTGACATGACCCATTAATCTAAGAGGACATTTTAAAGTAGCAATAATTACCTTGCTTGTACAGTCTATGGGGTAATTTGCCAAATAGCTAGCAGCTTCTTTATACTAGCATGTGTCTTTGTTCTTAAAGTGGATTGAAATCACACCTTCTTTATGTTCTGTATGTGCTGGTCAATTACACAAATCTAGACACACAGAAAGGGCAGTCAGTTGTGTGTTGGCCTGAGACTACTCGCTCATGGCACCATGCTTCATGACCATCGCTTCCCATTAACCTTCTCCAAAGAGTGGGAAGAAAACTGCAAACAGACAAGACCTGAAGACTTTATATTTAGAGGTGTTCTGCCGAGGCTCTGCTCCCTATCTGCTCTGTCTTTGTTCCACCTTGAGAGGCAGCGCTCGCAGGCGAGCAGTTACCTGGCAACAGGTTAGGTACTCCTCATTTATTGTGGGCTTTTATGAAGAAGAAAAAAATTATATATATATATATATTTATATAAATATGCTTGTATAACACAGTTGAGAAAGTCAGGTAAGTTCTCTCACTCCGCGGGCAAAAATAATGTCTAAGACATGCTTTTATCTGCAGAAAACTGGCAGATGGAAAACCGTAGGTTGAAGACCTGAAACACAGTCAACTCAAAGGAAGCAAATAAAAGCAGAAGAAAGGGGCAGCTTGAGATCTCACGTGGTAAATTGGAGCCTGTGATTCTGAAGGTGTGGCCTGATTGAGAATGACATCTTTAAAAAAAGAATGAAATGATAATAATAATAATAATAATAATAATAATAATAATAAATAATACAGTAATAATAATAATAATAATAATAATAATAATGATAATACTAATAATAATAAATCATTCTTAGAAAATGTTTCATTAGCTATTTTGCTTTTTTTAAAGGGAGGGGGACATAACACACTCCATTTTTTTTTATCCATTTCTTTTGTTCAACAAATCCAAAAGGCCAAGTGATTTTCTAGTGATTATTTGTGTTTTAGATTAAAAAGAGGAAGAAAATACTAAATTACTCACTATCAAAACTGTGCAATGGAACAAAACAAAATATTTTAAAAAATTATGTAAGGTGTGACATCATAAATGACAGACAGACTAGTACTGTACTTGTTATTCATTTCAGGGCAGCATGGTGGCCCGACTGGTAGAGCTGCTGCCTCTCAGCTAGAAGGTCGCCGATTCAAATCCCAGTCCGGGGACCATTCTGGGTGGAGTTTGCATGTTCTCTCCGTGCATGCATGGGTTTTCTCCGGGAACTCCAGTTTCCGCTCACAGACCAAAAACATGCATGCTAGACTGATTAGTAACTCTAAATTGTCCCTAGGTGAGAGTGAATGGTTGTTTGTCTTTTGTCTCTATGTGGCCCTGTGATGGACTGGAGACCTGTCCAAGGTGTTCCCCTACCCCTCATACAGTGATTGCTGGACTTGGGCACTGGCAACCCCCGTGACCCAAAGTGGAAGAAGCGGGTAAAAGATAATGGATGGAAGTTACTCATTTCTTACTTTGTATTGGACTTGAGACGAACAAAAGTTCTTGTTAAATGTAAATTAAGAGTTTTATGATCTTTACTGTTTTTTAACAGACTGATTTCTTGATTTCTAATTGGAGACATGTTTCCTGTCACTCAGTCAAATTATAATGTTTGTAAGGGCTCCTTTAAGTGAACAGACTGTTGTGTTTGGACATTTTTCTTAATCCTTACATATTGCAAGTTGATTCCAGACTCATTTTCATGTGATTTACGCTGCTCTTATTTTTACTAAAATGAACACTCATTCATTCATTCATTCATTCATTCATTCATTCATTCATTCATTCATTCATTCATTCATTCATTCATTCATTCATTCATTCATTCAACCAATCATTCACTTGTTTATTTATGTATTTATTTATTTGTGTGTGTTTGTTTACACTATTTAAATTGTATGTAGCACAGTTGGTTGATTGATAACTTTTTCCCATTAATGGCAACAACAACATTACTTACTTCCGGCTCTTGGCGAAGCAGGTTGCTTCTCTTTCTGCTCCTCTCCTGCGCTAAAGTTTTCCTCCTCCCTGCTTTTGCATGTTTGTCTCGTCTGCAACTCTTCAGTGCTCACTCAAAGCAATTTGGAAATAGATTTAATTGCATGGGCTGTCTCCTCTATCGATTATTTTTTTTCCACGAAGCGCTCAGGACCAGGAGAACGCGTGTCCCCTCGACACGCATGCAGTTGGCTACATTATGGACTCGTGGGGAGAGTGGAAGTTAATGTGTCTGACCGTCCTTTCTGTCGAAGACGTGGAAGATCTGTGGATAATTGGAATTATGGTAGCAGGTGCTCTGCTTTTTGGCTTAGGCGGAGGGTTCTGCTACTGGAAGCTGAAGAAGACTACCGCGGCGATCAACCCACTGGCGAAACTTCCTGCTCAACAAGATTCTTTGATCCGGGCTATGACCTCAATGAACCAGCTGTTGTTCGAGCTGAATCTCACGATGGGAACAGTGGTGGACAGCCGCGGACCTGCAGTGCGTTTTGGGACTCGTTTACAGCCGACCGGGTTACATCAGGGGGCAGACGGGGATTTGTAGCTCGGATTGAATGGAACCTCACATGATTCTGCGATTTTGACCCAGATGGCACCTGGACTTCAAGGCTGCAGTCAGAGTACACTGTAGCCTGCCCTGAAAATAAATAAAGCAACTAATCTAATCGGGACTCAAGCAACCTTGAAAAAAGGCTGACTGCAAAACTTCTCCTGGAGTCTGAAGCTGTTGAAAAACTGTCCCCCCCCCCCAGAGGTCTCTGTGTGCATTCAGATGGAGCCGAGCTGAGCCCATCTGCAGACTGTGCTTATCTGAAATGATTACTCACAGACTATCTCCCTGCTTTGCCACCAAAATGCAACATGTCTTTGTCTTTATCCGTGCTGAGCTGGTAGAGTTTTTTGACTTTATCATAGAATGTCCTAAGACAAAATGTGATAGATTCTTTTTTGAATACCAATGATTATCCGACTGTATGTTCCTTTTTTTCCATATCTGATTGTCTGGCGGCGCGATTTAATTATTGCTGTGGCTTTCCGTGCGTACATCCCTCTTAGGATGGTGCGCGCACCAATTGCAATGTTTTGTACCTTGGTGTAAATATGCCAATAAAGATATATTCTATTCTATTCTATTCTAACATGGCCAAGAGGCAGCAGAAATGGATTCAATAAAACAATAACAGCAATACTATATCATACTCATAACAAAACTAAATCATAACTCATACATCTGTATATGTCATATATGTTTATTGCAGTCATACAAGTCAAAATTTCTGCAAAACATTTACAATATTTACAATGCATACAACAAAAGGGATCACAGGAGCAAATAAAGAGCAGCTGCACTAATCAAGTAACAATGGTATGGGATTATTGAAGTGGATCATGGAACAAGGGTTTGGAGCTTTAAACTGTTTTTACAACTCTATCCAGTCATTTGAGTCTGCACACTGGAATAAGAAATGAAAAAAGGATGCAAGTTTTAGAAATGATCAAAGTGAGTAAATTAGTAAAACATATAACGAAGTTAAGTCAGGTCCTCTGGACAGTTTATTTTTGTTGAAATGTTTCATCGTTCATCCAAAAGACTTCATCAGTCCAAGGAGCCACAACAAACTAAGTCTTATAGATACCACTTACCAATGTGATGGTCTAAGGAGGATGCTATTTATAAGACTGAGTTTGTTGTGGCTCCTCAGACTGAAAAAGTATTTTGGATGAAAGATGAAACATTTCAATAAAAAGAAAGCATCCAGAGGTCCTGACTTAACTTTGTTGGAATTTTTTTTATTTTTTTTTTACCTGGATTATTCTGGTGAAGATTCTCAGTCATCCAGGACATGATAAAGTCAAAAAAGGCGTTCAATACAATTGAAAAAGAATTGAAAAAGACTTCTGGACAGAAGTCGAAACGTTTTCTGCAACAAATAAAGTCCAGTTGATCCTGTATTGAACGCCTTTTTTGATTTTACCTGGATTATTGAGCATGAACTTTTAAGTAGAACATACACTGTATTGTGACCAGTGTTTGGTATGTTACCTAGAGGACAATAATATGGGAAAGTTTTGCTAATTAAGGTTTTGTAAATAAATTGGTATTGGTGCAACAACCTATGAAGAGATTGCCACTTAACTAATGAATATGGAGTACAGTGGTGAGTATTTAAGGAATCATTTGGGACAAACAGATTGCAATGTGATGTCCAAATTTATTAGGAGATTTGGAGGGCACACCTAAAAATGTTGTCAACAAAATAGGTATGATTTGCATTTTTACCATTTTAAATGATCATGAATGACCATCACAAATGAAGGATGAATTGTTGAAGTAAAAAAGACTCTTCATTTAACTTTAGGGTTAATGATTCAACAATGTTGTCAGGTCCTCTGGATGGGTTTTTTTTTTTGTTGAAAGTTTTTGTCTTTCATCCAAAATACTTCATCAGTCCAAGGAGCCAGAACAAACGCAGCCTTATAAAAGCACCTTCTTGGGTCAACCAGTTTGATGTTGCGAAGTTGGTTTCTGGAGTCCACCCTCTCCCCCGCAGACTCGTTTGAGGCAGTCATGGACAAAATGGTAAAAATATTCTGATTCAGGCTCAGTAATCCAGACTGAATAATCTTGGGTTGGTGTGTGTGTGAGAGTTTTGTATTATGATCTTGATTTCAACTTAGTCAAAATCCCTGATGAGACAATGATTTTGTCTGGTTTTCATCATTCTGTTGTAGGTAAAACGTATTACTATAAAGTTAATCTTTTTTTTTCTGTCGCAAACATAAGATGAAAAATCTGGACACGAAGGACTCCTATGTTAGAATGTTGTTCATCGACTTCAGCTCGGCATTTAACACCATCATCCCCCAACAGCTCATCCTTAAACTGGACAGTCTGGGGCTGAACACCTCAATGTGTAACTGGCTGCTAGACTTCCTGACCGGGAGACCACAGACAGTGCGGGTCGGGAGTAACACATCTAGCACCATCACATTGAACACAGGGGCCCCACAAGGATGTGTGCTGAGCCCCCTTCTATTCACCCTGCTAACACACGACTGCACACCATCGTACAGCTCCAACCACTTCATCAAGTTTGCGGACGACACAACAGTGGTGGGTCTCATCAGCAACAACGATGAGACGGACTACAGGAACGAGGTGAGCCGCCTGGCCTTGTGGTGCGGACACAACAATCTCACTCTCAACGTGGAGAAGACAAAGGAGATTGTTGTGGACTTCAGGAAGAAGGATGCCCAACATGCCCCTCTGACCATCAACAGCACCGCAGTGGAGAGAGTAGACAGCACCAAGTTCCTGGGAGTGCACGTCTCAAAGGACCTGTCCTGGAGCAGGAACACTGCAGCACTGGCAAAGAAGGCTCACCAGCGTCTCTACTTTCTCCGCAAGCTGAAAAGGGCTGGAGCTTCAACCCCCATCATGAGCACCTTCT
>JBBPBX010022348.1:0-28602 GCA_038048925.1 Garcialebias charrua
ACCCATTTGCTTTTCAGAATATCTTTTTTTCCTGTTAGTTTATATTTTCCTTCTGGTCATTGTGAACAGAAAGCTGATGTTTTATGTCAAAATGAGATAGTAATATTTTATGCTGATAGAACATTTGTGGAATACATTGTCCAAAATTTTTAATTAACTTTTTGGAGGATAAATTTAGTTTTTTATCCTATCAAAAAAACATTTCCCCCATTCTTGTTAATTTCTTCTTCTTCTTCTTCTTTTGGCTGTTCCAGGTCACCACAGCGAACAAACTCGCACGAAGACTTGGTGATTGAGTTTACTCCGGATGCCCTTCTCGATGCGGACACAGACCACTGAGCTACCACAGCTCTCTGTGTGGAGCAGAGAGCTGCTATCTAGGGCGCCCAGATGGTGGGTGTTAAGGGCCCTGCTTAGGGGCCCAGAATGGGGCAAATGAAGGTGGAGGCAGGTGTGGGTGTTTCACCATTCAAACCCACTTTTTGAGATTGTCGGTCCAAGGAGTCAAACCGGCGACCTTCTGATCGCAGGCTCACCTTCTCTAACCTCATCACCACCACTCCCCCTAGCTTTTACTCAGTTGCAGCTGTTATCAAAGAGAAAATACAATATCCATAGAGAAAGGTCATGATTGAAAATTGACACCAGGACGTCGTGCTGTGAGGAATCATTGCTAGGTTTCATTCCTCTACCTGTTGCAGAAGCACGATCCGTAATGTACTTCTGGTTTGCACGGATCGCCATTGTTTATGAATAAAACTGTCTTAATTTACTTAGAAAAGTATGTGCTCCATCTCCATCAATCTTCATTTAGTTAATTTAGGCCACTCGTATTTCTGTTCCAAATCCAGCGGGTTTGGATGTTGTCAGTCCATAGAATGGGCGTTATCAACTGTTATCATCCCCATTCGTAGCGGAGAATAGGTAACCTACTACCTACTAGCATGTTTAACATAACGTTATCAGCGTTATAATCGCTGTGAGTAGGCAGCGTGTTTCCGTCAACCCGGAAGTGTAGCGTTTTTTGTTTTTTTCAGCTTATGTGACAGTTTTCCTCAACCTAACCTTAAACCTGACCCAGAGGACCAACCCTAAACCTAACCCAGTTACCCTTGTGCCTAAACCTAACCAAGACCCTAAACCTAACCCAAGACACTTTACTCGAAAGTTTAACACTTTGCTAAAGATGGAGCCTGCTGTCATCGCTTGTAACGGTGACAACGTACCTTTAAATCTACTAGTAGGTACAGTAGAGGCATGCTGAGCGATAGGAATGGGGGTGATAATAAATGATAGGGGCCATTTAATGGACTGATAACATCCGAAGCGGGTGTCCAAATCATTGGTTAAGATGATATGCAATGCATTAGAGCTGACCCCCAGCCTGGGCTGAATGAGAAAAACCCTACAAGATACAGAATTAATTATTTCCATGGTGAAACAGCGCCACTCAGTGGTGAAGCTGCATGTCATTTTAACCATGATGTTAATACTTAGAAAAGTATGTGCGCGCTATCCCCGCCGATTTTCATGTTGCTCATTTACGCCACTCATATTTTCCAACATGAAAATCGGCGGAGATAGAGCAAATACTTTTCTAAGTAAATTAAGACAGTTCTCATTCATAAACAGAATTATACTACGGTAAACACCGGTGTATAATACGCTCCGGTGTATAATACGCTCCGGTGTATAATACGCTTTGTCCAATATTTGGAAATAAATCTGAAAAATCGGTAGATAATACGCTTCGGTGTATAATCCGCGCTGCCGTGACAGTCTTTTTTATGGCCACTAGATGGCGCCAGGATACGCCTCCAGGTACAGTCTGCAGGTAAACCGACTACAGGGCGCATTAGCGCCCATAGCGGCCGAAACTGGTACTGCACCATTTTTAGGCCAAAATGAAAAACAGCGAATCAGAGCCAAAAATGGGTCTAAAAATATGGGAAAAAATCTGTATAATACGCTTCGTGTATAATACGCAGGACATTCAAATGAGCAATAAAAGTGCGTATTATACACCGGTGTTTACGGTAGTACATTTTCCTTAATCTAACATATTCAACGGCAATCCGTGCGACCCAGAAGTATTTCTTTTAGTTCATGCGCAAATGAGCAACACTACGGATCGGCTTCCGTAACAGACTGGGGAATGAGGCTAACCACTGCTCCACCATGCAACCATCAATCCATCCATTATTTTGCCAACTTCTTCCTTTCTGGGTTGCGGGGGTCAGTAGTGCCCATATTCAGCCGTCACTGTCGGAGAGGCGGGGCACACCTTGGACAGGTCTCCAGTCCATCACAGGGACACATAAACGAGACAAACAACCATTCACACTCTCACTCACACCTAAGGACAATTTAGAGTTACCAATCAGACTAACATGCAGGTTTTTGTCTGTGGGAGGAAACCGGAGTACACGGAAAAAACCCACGCATGCACGGAGCGAACATGCAAACTCCACCCAGAAAGAGATTCAATCCGGCAACTTTCTTGCTGTGAGGCAGCAGCTCTACCAACCGCACCACCATGCAAACAGATTTTGTATTTGTAATGTAGCCACCGCTTCTGAAAATAAGACCCATAACTCTAAAACATAAGTTTGAAGCTACATTGCAAATGCTAATGTTCATCTTGTCATTCATCTTGTTTCCTTTCACTTTTACTGGCTGTTTGCTCAACTTAAAGAAATACAAAACAAAGAAGGAAACATTTTTTAAGTTAGTTAAAGACCACAGACCAGTTCCAGTGTGTTAGACAAACACACAGTCTCTTTCAACACCTATCTGATTTAGTCGGGGGTGGGGGGTTGCTACCTTAATAGGAAAGTGAAATGTTTGGTTAAGATAAGGAAAAAATACTAATTGGTTTAAAAATTAAACATCCTTATCATATTTACAGTATTTAGTAATTAAACAGTGCCGTTTGTTTTCCCAATTCCTGTTGGGTAGGGTTTAGGACATAAAAACACCTGGTTACATTCACGAAAAATAGTTACGTACGAGTTAGTTTAATAATAGACCTCTTCACCATGTTCATCTAATATGTCAGAAAATGGTTTCTGAATACACTCGTGTACGGTTTAATTATTTAAAGTTAAAAAAATGTGGAAAGTGGTGTGTGTTTATAAACAACACCAGAGGTTCAAGATTCTTTATTGTCATTCACATCACATGTGGTACATGAGGTGGAACGAAATTATGTACTCAAGGTCTCAGTTACACCCAAAATAGAAACACCATATTTTTCGGACTATAAGGCACAACGCACTATAAGGCGCAACATCAATGAACCAGTCTGTTTTCATAGATAAGGCACACCGGATTATAAAGTGCATGAAGAAAAACAAAACAGAGACGTCAAACTTTTTTCAGCTCATTCACAATAATCACATAAAATCGGTTCGAGGTCAGTAAGCACAACCAGAATTAATACATAAGGCGCACCTGATGATAAGGCTCACTGTAGATTTTTGAGAAAATTAAAGGATTTTAATTGTGCCTTGTAGTCCGAAAAATATGGTAATATACAGTATAAAAAGAAACGGTATACAAGGATCTAAGATATATGCTAATCACTAATAAGAGGTTCTGGAAAAGAACAAACCCAGAAAAAGTTGGAGTTCAAGGTATTTTTTTATTATGACCAAGGCTTTAGATTATATATAGAGACTCTACGTCTTTGTTACAGCTGTACAAAGGCCCACAGGATGCTAAACCACTTATTTATTTAAATATTTTAATTTAAATACATTTTGACACTTAAGACTTCAATTATAGACTATTACCAAACCAAGCCCCAACAATCAAAACAGAACCATGCATTTTTCAAAGTGCATATACTTTATATAAATCCTAACTATAAGGCATAATTTTAATTTATTATAATATTATATTTTTAAATCTTTAAAGTCACTTTTTTCTCATAACCTTCTAAAAATGTTTTATGGATAACATCTTAGCCTTATTTAGAGTTGTATTTTACCCTGATTTTTTACATATTTATATTAAAAACACGGTCAAAGTTGATTTTTGATTGTTGACAATGTTTTCTGTTAACTGCCAATAACAACATCCCCCTCCTCTCATTTAAGTACATAATTATTTTTCAGCAAACAGATTTTAATTGCAGTCTGACCTTTATTTCTTCAAATTTTGGAACTGGTTTTAGTTTTGTTTTTTTAAAATGTTATTTAATTTGTCAAAGCTTGAGATTGCCAAAGATAGCAAGAGTTGGAATGAAGCATCAGGTTGGCACAGGACTGTGCAAAAGCAGGAGCGAAAATGGATGGGAAAAAAATGGAAATGAAAGAAGACCTAGCGGGAAAAAATGTGAGAGCGCTTAAAGTGCCAAGGGAGTCTGAAGATGCAAAATGAAAGCAGAACAACGGGATGGAAATCGAGAAAAATAAGAAAGAGCCAGCGAGTGAGATGTGTTTAACCGTGGGGGGTTGTGTAGGAGTGATGGAAGGCCCTGCGGAGCCCCGAGGTAATCTGCAGGTTTACGGCCTATAACTCTCCAGGTTTGTGCAGGTGTGCCACTGTGGAGATGTCAAAAATGTTTCCTTTTTTTTCTTTTTTTACTTGTTTGTTTGAGCTCAAGACACCAAGTGTTAACACACAGTCATACCGGTATTTGTTAACACTAAGACACACATCATGTTGTCTTCTGAAAATGTATTTACTTCCACAAAATGTAAATTCAATTCAAAAATACTTTATTAATCCCAAAGGGAAATTAAATGTAACTCATCCTGGCTTAATTAAGAGTTCTAGATGCTCATGGCTGTGGGCAGGAAGGATCTCTTGTAGAAGTCTGTCTTACCGCATATTCACAGAAACTGGCTGCAGATGCCGATCTGTCCAACCAGACCCAGTGAGCCTTTCGGTCCTACTGGGCAGCAGGACTGCCTGAATATTGGGCAAAACTTTTAGGCAATGCCCACTCCACCCAGCAGCTTATTGAACTCCCCGTCATTGCGGACAGCCAACTGCAGGCGTCAGGGATGATCTTGGTCTTCTTGTTTTTTTCGAGCCAAGTTTCCCGCCAGCTCCAGGATCTTGGTGGTTGGATACTCAAGCACCACCGCCAGGTAGATGGGAATGCATCCACGGCACCTCCTTTTCAACTCATTTGGGATTTGGGGCTGTAGTTGAGATATCTGAGCTTTTGAGATGTTGATCAGCTACTCCCAGTTGTAAAAACCACCTTGTTGGTTACTCATCATAACAAATGCCCAAAGTAAAAAGTATTCAGTAAAAATCCTTCCAGCTGCACAACTTTCAATATCGGAGAAGGTAATCATCCAAAAAAGAGATTTACACCCAGAAAAAAAGAGGATTTGAAGTTATCAAATGCACAATCTCAGAATGAACGTGAGCTGCTCCAACATGAGCCACATTGAGCGGTGCAATTCAAGAACATTAAGTAGAACATAAATGGCAAAGATACTCCAATTATTCAGCCTGTTCCTTACATTCATGTTTTTCCACTCTTTCTTATATAGCAATATTATTGCTATACTTTGGTAGCAATGGCACTAAAGGAGACCAGTGAAAACCACTTCTTATTCAGGTAAACCACATTGAACAGGCAGTACTTAGCCCCTAAATGTCCTTGGCTATCTGCCTGAATGCAGGTTAGACGATTTAATCAGGCGCTGCTGTTTAAACTGTCTGTTTTTGTTTACCCTCACAGTCAGGGACATTTCACATCGCAATCTCTGGGAAAACTTTAACGGACAAGACTAACATTTTTATTTAAAGTCCCGCATTGTGAACAGCTCCCGTTCTAACCGCCTCTTTCTGTTGCATGGAGCGAAATGAAACGACGAGATTTAATCATCTTATTCTCCCTTTGCAAACAATTAAATTGCGCCTTTGTTTTCTTTCAATTTGATGAGGGAATCCAACACTATTCTTCTCCACAAGCCGCAGTCATACATAATGGAGAAGGAGGAGCGTGCTTCTCTTAATAGGAATTGACAGGAGCTACTGCAGAAACAACAGAGGCAGACTTTTCCGGCGTCTGGGGCCCCCCACCCAGGGCACGGCACTACGTACATGCACATACACGCACACAGCCATCAGCGTGCAACAGCAGTGTGGGCATCCAAGAGACATCCTCATCAATTATAAACGAGCCCTGAGTACCATCTATTACATCCAATCAACTGAAGAAATCACTGTTTTACCATCATTAGCATTTCTCTTTTCATTAAGAAACCACATGCACTCCCACACACACACACACGTCTGAAGACAATGCATCCAATAAGCCAGGGTGAATATGTAGGAACTCAACTGTCTTCAGAATGCAAAGAAACTAGTTGCAGTCCCTAGTTTATTCATGACCTGAATAGCACGTTGGCACAATCGAGCCTCAGCCAATGTTAATTAAGCAGAAAGAAAGGGTGGTTCGAAAAAGAGAATGGATTAATCCAAGGACGCAACGTTCGATTGGAGTTGTGATTCATGAACAGTGGATGAACTTTTGTTGCCAGTTGTGACGGAAGAGGCAGCGTTTAAAGAAGCAAGTCATCTTGCAACATTTCACTAAACAGAAAAAAGGTTTGCATTTTGAAATTCCCTTGAATGTTTACAATATTGCGTCTAAATGATCTCTTTAAGTTAAACAACGCAAATAGCTTAAGATTTATTTATAAAAGGACACAACCATGTCACAATTGAACGGTCAGTCCAAATTTAAAATAAAAGTAGCAATCCTTGAACAAATGCAATGCCCTCGCCACTTTGCAAGGACGTGCATGCCCTTGCATGCTAAAGGACCAAACAAAAGTGTGATGTGAGGACTCAGTGTCAGTGTTCAGAATGTGTGATGGTGAGGACTTCCAGATAATACCATGGCCAATTTAAGCTCAATATTTGTTAAATTTTATGAGCTATGCCCTTTGTTGTGTTTGCTAATGTTGAATAGCTGTGGCAGTCATGAAACATACTGGCACTAAAGGTGAATAAGTTGTTGGTTCATATGATATTTTTTCTAAAAGACACATACATATCAATATTATGGGATGTTTTGNCTCTGGGAAAACTTTAACGGACAAGACTAACATTTTTATTTAAAGTCCCGCATTGTGAACAGCTCCCGTTCTAACCGCCTCTTTCTGTTGCATGGAGCGAAATGAAACGACGAGATTTAATCATCTTATTCTCCCTTTGCAAACAATTAAATTGCGCCTTTGTTTTCTTTCAATTTGATGAGGGAATCCAACACTATTCTTCTCCACAAGCCGCAGTCATACATAATGGAGAAGGAGGAGCGTGCTTCTCTTAATAGGAATTGACAGGAGCTACTGCAGAAACAACAGAGGCAGACTTTTCCGGCGTCTGGGGCCCCCCACCCAGGGCACGGCACTACGTACATGCACATACACGCACACAGCCATCAGCGTGCAACAGCAGTGTGGGCATCCAAGAGACATCCTCATCAATTATAAACGAGCCCTGAGTACCATCTATTACATCCAATCAACTGAAGAAATCACTGTTTTACCATCATTAGCATTTCTCTTTTCATTAAGAAACCACATGCACTCCCACACACACACACACACACGTCTGAAGACAATGCATCCAATAAGCCAGGGTGAATATGTAGGAACTCAACTGTCTTCAGAATGCAAAGAAACTAGTTGCAGTCCCTAGTTTATTCATGACCTGAATAGCACGTTGGCACAATCGAGCCTCAGCCAATGTTAATTAAGCAGAAAGAAAGGGTGGTTCGAAAAAGAGAATGGATTAATCCAAGGACGCAACGTTCGATTGGAGTTGTGATTCATGAACAGTGGATGAACTTTTGTTGCCAGTTGTGACGGAAGAGGCAGCGTTTAAAGAAGCAAGTCATCTTGCAACATTTCACTAAACAGAAAAAAGGTTTGCATTTTGAAATTCCCTTGAATGTTTACAATATTGCGTCTAAATGATCTCTTTAAGTTAAACAACGCAAATAGCTTAAGATTTATTTATAAAAGGACACAACCATGTCACAATTGAACGGTCAGTCCAAATTTAAAATAAAAGTAGCAATCCTTGAACAAATGCAATGCCCTCGCCACTTTGCAAGGACGTGCATGCCCTTGCATGCTAAAGGACCAAACAAAAGTGTGATGTGAGGACTCAGTGTCAGTGTTCAGAATGTGTGATGGTGAGGACTTCCAGATAATACCATGGCCAATTTAAGCTCAATATTTGTTAAATTTTATGAGCTATGCCCTTTGTTGTGTTTGCTAATGTTGAATAGCTGTGGCAGTCATGAAACATACTGGCACTAAAGGTGAATAAGTTGTTGGTTCATATGATATTTTTTCTAAAAGACACATACATATCAATATTATGGGATGTTTTGGAAACAAATATGCTCTGTACCCCTTCCCCACCCCCTCTCTTCCCCAAGGTCATGGACCTGTGACAGAGCTCAACCGAACTGGCTGATAAACACTTCTTATTAGGACTATGGCTGGTGGGGTGGGTGTGGTGCTCTGGACTGCAATGTGCTACAACCTTCCCTAAAACTCAGTGCCTCCACTGACCTCCCTTGACTCCCCTGGCTCAGCAACTGGGCCAGGGGTCATTTAAAATGGAGTGTGGCAAAATGGAAGACTGTTCTGTGGTCAGCTGAGGTCTACGTGGTCAGATGAGTCACACCTGGTGGCCGTGCTGGAACCCCTATCCACTCCACAAGCACATGTATTATGTCTATGTTGATTTGCTTTGGTAGATTTTCTTTTATGCCTCAAACCGTGCCCTGTCTAGGACACAGTGTGAGAGATTGTTTTTGTTTTTATACCTATCACTTTATGTTTCTTCGCTTTGTCTTATCTAAGCAACAGGGGCAGCGCATCTTAGAAGCTGTAGCCACCTGTACACTTCTGTCCATCTTTAGGACGGCTGTACAGAAAGTAATTTTGTTGTACTTCACTGTGCAAGGGTAATAAAAGCATTCTGATTCTGAGATACAGGCCCTCAATGGGGGGAAAAAATGACCCAAACTTGGTTTAGTACCTAGTTCCCACGGAATTAAGAACAAATAAAAATAAAAAGACAACACTAAAAATGGCAATAAAGCATATAAAATAAAATTAAAAGAATGAAAGTAAAACATAACTTGAAACTCTTCAGCAGCTATTGCACAGCATTTGTTTTTATGCTGAATGCTGTTCCTTCCTGATGCAACCTCAGACCACTGAGCTACCAAAACCCACCTGATTGGAGCAGAGGGCTGCCATCCAGGGCACCCGGGGGAGCAGATTAACAGCCTCGTTCAGAATGAGGGTGGAAGCAGGTGTGAGTGCTACACATTCCCCACCCAAATGTTGGGGTAACAGTCAGGGGAATTCCAACTGACATCCTTCTGATTGCCTTGCCTTCTCTAACCTCTGTACCATGCTCTATTTCAAATGGAACATACACTTCAAATATCACTTAAAGAGGACAATTTGAAATTGCGTAGTTGTGTTTTGGATGAAGAATATACAACCCGGGTGAGTCTTCTGTTGCCATTTCTCTGAGGTTTTCTTTTGTAGAGAAATCTTTTGTTTAAAAGGAGATCAACAGTAAGTATAGGATGGTTGCACTCCATTTAAAACTCTGGTTCAGGGAGTTTATCTTGAAACTATTGTAGTGCAGGTTTGCTTTTTATCCCAGATACAGCTTACAACTAAGCGTCAGAATTATTTAGCCAATTTTAGTACTTGGAAATATTTTAGTTTTAACAATAATCACACAACGGGAGGAACCAACATAATAAATAAATAAATAAAATAAAATAAAACTGCTGTCCAAAGGCAGGTAAACATAAATTACATGATGCTGAATGGCACAAGAATCAGCAACTTCACAATCTTTGACGGTATAACTTGCTTGAACAGTGGCCGAGCAGAACCTTTGCTCAAGAATCTGGAACATCAACGGACTGGCTTTTTCCAGATCGTTGTCTAACTCTTAACAACAACCTCACAGTTCTGTACGCGATTCACCGTTACTCTATTTCCTTAGCCCAGAAATTTTCTGTTTGTTTTAACAATGATGTTCAAACCATTGGCTTTTTCATTTTTTTTGTTTTAACAGAGAGAAAACAAACAAAGTTAATTGCAGACCAATCAAATCCAAAAAAACGGAAGGCTACTACACAGCAGGCCTTTCCACTTCAGGTGCCTTCCCGCAACAAGAGGTGAAACAAAGCCCAAAGCACTTAAACTCATCAACATTAAAATTACCAGACACGTCCTGGCTGCCACTGCCATCCCCAACATGCAGCGGAGGTGGCAGGAGAGGGACGGCAGATCCAATACCCCTCCATGTGAGATTTTACTCCAATCAGGACAAAGTAATTACATCTGAGGAAAGCACATAAGCAATGAAGAACAGAGTGTACGGTTGACTATCAGCAGGGGAGAGAGAACATACAGTTAGAGCAGCTCTAACTGGCAATTAAAAGATTCATTGAATTATCCATCGGTTCCTTTAGAGATACGACTATGTTTGTCCTTTTACAAGCCATAAGAACAGAATTAGTTACTCAGTTGCCACCCAATACTTAAATAAAACAGTTTGAGAACCCAAACTGCTAAAAAAAAAAGAGGCTTTTTTCCCCCCTTCCTGCAGAATCTGTAGGAGGATAAGGTGTTTCACTTTAAGGACAGCCAAAAAGGTCAAGAACCACCACACTAATGCATACTTAAAAGCTTGAATCGGAAAACATGGGGCGCGTGTTGGGTGGCATCTCTGTCTGTAACCATTACTCCTGCTGTCTAATCCATGCAACCCCACCCCGCCTCCAAAAGCATCTCCATCAGATACTTGTTTTGCAGCTTGGTAAGAAAAAAAAAGAAAGAAAGATCAATTAAAGTGGCGAGGTGGAGCAGAAGAAATGGTGCAAAGATAAGAACAGACGACTGGAGGGGGTGGGGTGGAGAGCATTCATTCAGCGGACTGTTGCTGGAGGTCTGCAGGTGCACGCCGCCTCCCTCGGAGAGCTGTCAGGCCGCATTTCTGATGTGGCGGCATCACGCTTCATTATGCATGCCATATTGAACCAAACCAATAGGTAATCAAGGTGAATCAAATATTCATTGGGCCACATTGCACTGGAGGCCACAGCATGACCCCACTTCCATCAGAACAACAGGAGACGCATCAAAGCCAATAAACTCTGACAGCAGATGGGAAACAGACAGAAGATTTAGTTTGGAAAAATTTAGAGGACAAAAGCTTTGGTACTCAGTCACGTTGCATAAACCAGTGTTATTTAAAGATCTCTTCTGAGTGATCTAAGTAAAATAAAATGTCTCTGCATCTCCTAGCAACAGCAAAAGTGTTTCCCTAAGTAGTTTTGTGTTATACAGCTTTGTGGTTCTCCAACAATGGTACTGCACTGAGGTCAGGTTTCTTTCTTAGGCCAAAGCTAGATGTATTGTGCCGCTGCTTAGTGAGCTTGTTTAATCAATGTTGGTTTGTGTTTTCTATGCACATCTCTCAGGTTGGCTTCCTTTGTTAGTTTAATGTGTAATTTCAAACCAAAAGATTGGGATTTTTATCCCTAAAATTGTCTGAAGTGTTGTCTTGTGCATGGCAACAGGTTGCACCAATTGTCAGGGGGGATATTCCATTGTTTAAAAAGAAAAGCACATCCCCACACACATCCTCTGAGAAGATGACAAAAGTCATCTATCTAAAGGTGTATCCTGATGCATGCTCAATAATCCAGGTATAAAAATCTAAAAAGTTAAATCAGGTCCTCTGGATTGTTCGCATGATTAACTCTGTCGCAATGTTTCCAAATATCTGGCATCTGTACTCTTCCCTTTAGTTGGCAGCTCAGAACACCACATACAGAACACCATGGACTTTGTGGATAAGGTGAGGGATGTCATCATGGAGACTGATGAAACAATGGTCTCTTTTGATGTCACATCACTCTTTACGTGCATTCCTGTTGATGAGGCAGTAGAGGTGGTCTGTTTAAGGTTAAAATCAGACACCACTCTGAACAGCAGGTCCACACTTTCCACAGAACAACTGTGTCAACTCTTGAAACTGTGTCTGCAGTCAACCTACTTCACTTACGGGGAGGAATATTATAGGCAGAAACACGGGTGTGTTTTGTATCTCATACGATTTAACTTCTACCCATTTAAATATATTGTACCAAAAACATTGCTCATTGCTTACTTGCATTCCCTGCTTGAATCCAGAAAAAAAAAAAAAACAGTAATCTTGAAAACTACAAACACTCACTAATCAAATCCTTCAGCAGCAGTGGACATTGGCATACTGCTTGGGTTTGTATTTATTATTTATTTTGCCTGAATCAGTCTTTGGTCTTGGCCTGGTAACCAACTGCACATGCTTTGTTGCATCCATCCTAAAAGGCAAGGGCCTGGCGAGGTGCAGTAAGTCACTGACACACGGTCCGGGCTCAAACTTTTAAACTCAATCTTTGTCATGGTGCAATGATAAGGTTTGCAAATAGATGTGCAAAATACATAACAAATCCATCGTGGAAGAATAAAAAGTCTTAGTGCCATCACTGAGCAGTGTTTATAGATCAGGCAAATATAGAAAGGTGTCTTCTTCTACACGAAGACTCGGGTGGATTGAAACAAGTCTTGATGCAATTGAAATACAACATCATCACTGCCTTTTTGCCTTCATCTGTCCCTCTTCTCATTAGAGCACCACCGTTCTGCCTTGATCTGCTTTAAATCTTATTGTGTGTGTGTGTGTGGGGAACCAACCACATGCACATAAACAAAGCTGAACTCTCGAACGCAGACCCAGGTACACACGCGGACACATCATCTTGCAGCGCCGCGGGGCTGACAGAAACTTCTATCACAGCAGCTTTGTCTTTCAGGTGGCAATTAGCAGCTATTGTTGCTGTTCTGCTAATCAGAAATCTCACACACCGATGAGGGTCATTATCTCACCATCAGGGGGAAAAAAAAGTCCATTCTGGTACTGTGCGGATACAGGGATGTGTGTGTGTATATGTGATATGTGCTTTGATAGAGTCCATAGCCTTATCACATAAAAATACTAAATTGGATATATTTCAGCATTTGCATACAGAGAGGATTAATATCTATTGCAAGATGAGATTTTGTCTTTAATGTGTCTTCAGACTTGGAGATACATTAGGCTACTCCTAAAAAAAGAAAGCTTGGAGACCAGTAAATACAGTACGTAAACAAATACAGGCTGCATTGTAGTACTGTATAAGGATTTAATGATGATGAAATCAGCAGAAAATTCAGAAAACAATTCAATAGCCTCCAACAACCAGAAAAAAAGCCAACTGCACTGAATCAAATCAATTATCTGTACAGGAGACGAAGTAAGAAAGTGAAAGCAAAACTCCTGATCATGTTTAAATGAGTAACGTCTCCATCGTGAAATGTTTTTTTTTTTTCCTTGGGAAAGTATTTTGTTGTAACTGAATGCAAAAATATCTCCATGAACCACTGGACTGGAGTGATTTTTCTAAAATCTATAACCCGTTACTATTTTGAGTCAACGAGATTTACGATGGCCTTCGGAGATACTTGACCTTGGCAAACACACACACAAAAATGGCTACAACTCATTTTTACAGATATTAGGCTTAAATTTGGTTTGATGATAGCTCTTTATTTGAACGTTTTGCAAAACAGAAAGTCATATGTATTATTTTGAAGAATTCAGCTTACATATGATTCTATAATGCAACTTTTTTTAATGGACATTCGTACATGTCACCCTCTGCAACATAATCAAATCCAAAAAATAATTTGCTGGCCATTAAAAGTCTATTTAAGAAGATAGCTCCAACTTGGAGGTACATGGTTTACTTGACTTATGGTGGATCCAGACCGAACGCGTTTTCAACTGCAGGAGCGTCCAGTTTACATTCAAAGTCAATGGGGGACGCGCCTCCAGCCGCGTCTTGGCGTCGGGCGTCACGTCACGTGCGTGTTGAGCGTGCTGGAAAGCGTTTTTTCGTGCACGTGAACCCGCGTCAGCCTCCAAAGCACGCCTCCAACATGCTGAAGATTTCGCCGTTCAACGCTTTGTCAACCAATCAGGGAGAGTCGGGGAGGAGAGAGAGGGGAGTCAGCTATGTGACGCGATAACGAGGGGACGGCTGTTGCGCAACTGTGTGACGTATTGTTTGTGGGACACAGAAAAAACCCGCGGAGTCATGGACTATGGAAGAGAAACTCATTGTAGCTGTGTGTTCGCGACAAGTCCTTCACGACCAGTCAAGTCTGCTCCACAGAGACAGAAATAAAAAGCTCCTCGCCTGGCGGAGTGCAGTGAGGACTCGGTATACCGGTAAGCTCCTCCCACACACCCCGCCGCAGTTTCGCATCCTTGTCTGGACACCAAGTGCGTCCACTTGCGTGCGTGACGAGCTTTTTGGAAGTTGAAACGCCGTTCGGTCTGGATGTACCATTAGATGTGACAGCTCTATAAAAAAAAAGCTCAAGTAGAAATAATCAATATACACATTTGTTAAAGCATTTACTTGCAAAAATCATTTAAACAATGATCTTTGGTGTCTTCTGAATGAAATCTTGTGATTGTGGTATTACCTGAAATTCAGAGATAAATATAAATGTTACGCCATGTTGTTTTGCACTGTTGGTGTTTAGCGTATATCTTGGATCTTTTAGCGTTTGTTTGGTGTATATCTTGGTGTATACTGTATCTTGGATCCTTGTTTACAGTTTTATTTTTATACTTCATATTTTGTTATTTTGGGTGCAACTGGGACCCTGTGTACATAATTTTGTTCCACCTCATGTACCACATGAAATGGAAACAAAAATTAATTTGACTTGAACTTGAAAACCAGACATCTGGTTTTCTGTTTACACCACATGAATTTGTCTTGATCAGGCAACAATGTTTAATAAAAACAAGACAGTTATACGTAAAATCAATCTAAAGCTGAGTTTTTGGAAAGTAAGACTTACTCTGTATGTTCATAGTCATAAAAAAATAGGTAAACATCAGTATAATTTCCCGACAGTCTGTAAGGGTTGGCATGTTTGGACATTATAAAGGCACAAAATAAATGTCATGTACTCTTAAAGGTCTCTTCAATCCAGATGAATAGGGTCCAACCTATATTGTGTGTCCTTGGGATGGTGGGATCTGGAGAGCCGCAGGGCTTTATAGAGAACAAGAAATCGCTGACTGTCTAGTGGAAAACTGCTAGTCCCTCCAGGGAGTTGGCTGCTTTGCTTTAATAGGATAGTCAAGGTCCCAGCACATGAAGTGAGAGCAAATACAGAAAGTCTGGGTTTTAAGGCCATGAGATTGTCCAGCATTAGTCCTCTCTCAATTGTGCACTTTTATTCTTGCTGTAATATATATTCAGCTTACTGGTTGAACAATTTGTACGAGTCACATTTTTCTCAGTCCTCCATTCTGTACCTTGCTGCTCTGTTTATGCCTTGCTTATTCAATACGACCCTCCTTGATGGTAAAATGCAGAAACCCATTGGATGAGAGTATGAAGAGGTTAGCTTGGCCTTGTTTTCTCTCAGGGTACAAAAGTGGTACCGCAGTCGTGAACAAAAATCCTTGACTATAACTAAACACACAGGATCTCATTGTATGACTGTACCACATAAAACATTATTTAAGGACATGTGCCAGGGAAATTGGGTCAGAGGTCAGTTGTGTGTAAAAAAAAATCTACCTTGACTACCAATATTATGCAAAACTTAAAAATTATTGGCTGCTATTTCAACTAAATTTAGGCCACAATTAGGTGCAATTACTAAATATATTCAAGATTCAAGATTCACATCTCTCTTTTAAACTCCACGTGGAAAACCTAGTGAAGAAACTGAAAGTTAAACTGGGTTTCTTTTTCAGAAACAGATCATGTCTATCACTGAATGTTAGGAAACGCCTTGTATCTGTGACTTTCCTTCCCTCCATTGATTACGGTGACATTCTCTACATGAATGCTCCTACAAGCACCCTGCAGATGTTGGATGTTGTCTATCATGGTGCACTAAGATTCATAACTGGTTGTGATTATCGTACCCACCACTGCACCCTGTATTCACTGGTTAACTGGACATCATTAACCTCACACAGACTCTTCCACTGGTACATTTTCATCTTCAAATCACTTCTTGGTCTGCTGCCCTCATACATCTCCTCCTACATGTCTTTGCGTGAGTGCAGCTACAGCGTGCGCTCTCAGGACATGATTACCTGCAGTGTTCCATCAGTGAGGACTGAACTTGGAAAAAGGGCCTTCTCCTACTCCGCTCCTGCTTCATGGAATATCTTACAAAAAGATCTGAAGCTCTCGAACTTGACTTCTCTAAATGGTTTTCAGAATCTGTTGGAATCCTGGCAAAAACCAATGCAGATTTGTTCCTGTCTTTGATTTTATACATATACCTTATAATGTTTTGCTAGTTTTTTGATACTTTGTTAAAAAAAAAATATATATATATATATATTTTTTTTTTCTTTTTTCTCTCTTTTGTTTTCTATTGTTTATTGTTTGTTTGTTTATTGTTTATTGTTTAAGGAAATTCTACCATTGCTGTTCATTGTTCTTTAGTTTTAGCAGGTCGCTTTCGTAAATGAGCCCATGAGGTTCAAAAGATTTACCTGACTAAATAAAGGTTGAATGAATGAAAAAGAGCCATCAGTACATAAATACCCACACACAGATGCTCCAATGACTCAAACATATCCAGTGGTGGGCAACGCTAATCCAAAAATTAGTTCCGCTATTTCTAAAGCACTAATTAATTTATTTAGGTCCGCAATTTCAAAAGCACTAATGTCTTATGAAAATTAGGGGAAGCTAATTCTAATCCGCTAATTAAATTCAACAATTGGTAGCAGCAAGTTATGCAATATTTGCACTACACTGCCAACTAGCGGTGCATGAACTGTTATACAGTAAGTTGTTTGAGTTGTATACATTTAAGAAAAAGGTCGAAAAGGACTTGCTCAAAAACTATATATGATGTAGCTTAGTGTGTTTGTGTACAGTATTACAGTTAGATAAATTAGTAGATTTATTCATTTTGTGATGTAGTTTGAAGGTTATCATTGGTTGAACAAACTGTGAAATAAATAAGGGGCAGATATAATAAGATTTCATCTTCTTTCTGCTCCTTTCATTTTATCCTACTTGTATTCTTCTATCTGATGAAACTGTTTTGTATTGTTCTTTTAAAATGAATGAATAAACATCAAATCAAATCAAATCAACGGCCCAGTCAGAGTCCAGAACCTGAACCTGAAACCTTCAGAGAGCAGAAACCTCAAAGAACTGAAGCAACAATGGAAAGAAGAGTGGGTCAGAACTCCTCCAGAACCAGGAGAGAGACTGATGAAGTCCTGCAGACTGATGAAGTCAGAGAACCACAGAGGATTCTGCTGCTGCTGAGGTTCTGTTGGGTCAGAGGCACAAGCTGAGGTTAAATTTTAATGATTTTAGAACTTGTTAAAGATCATCCATCCAGCTAACTGTCTATCCATCCATCCATTCAGCTAAAAGTCTATTCATCCTTGTATCTGATGAAACTGTTTTGTATTGTTCTTTTAAAATGAATGAATGAACATCAAATCAAATCAAAAATAAGTCTGTATCTCTGTGTTTATCATTGTCCTGGCATTGTCTCCTGTTGCCTCTGTCTCCTGAGTTCCTTGTGATTCCCTGAGTATGTAAGTTTGCTGCCCTGCGGACGCCATCTTGAAGAGTCCTAATGGTGAACTACTTTTTTAAATCCAGCAGATTTGACCATTTCGTGAAACTCTCAAGCTCAGAAAAACTTGTGCTATAACGTCAGCTATGAAATATATTTTTTCTCAGCAAAGAAATAATTGTTTTACCGTGTTTTGTTGTAAAATCCTGGCTTCTTTGGCCGTCGCGGACGCCATTTTGAAGAGTGCTAATGTGGCGAAATTCAATTTTTAAATCCAGACGCGTCGCGTAGGCCCTGAGAAACATCCATAAGTTCACCCTCCATGTTAAAAAGTCTTCGTCTGACTCTTCGAAAACAAGCAATAAGGCTGCAGAGTAACACACTGGCTGCTAACTGCTATAGAGAGAGCACACACCAAGTGACTGAGGGGGACGCTTTTTTGTGACGGACCACATCCGGTGCTGCTCGTAAATACGTTATTTCGTTTTTACTGATAATTAGTTATAAGCGGTACTGCATTTTAAATAAAAATAGAATAAATCCGCTTATGAATTATAAAACTTAGTCAATCCGCTGTAAAGCTAACAGATTATTTAGCAACGCTACAAGCGGATTAGCGCAACAGCGCTACCTAGCGGTCGGAGGCCCACCACTGAACATATCTGGTCGGTACAGCTTCTTACAACATAATGTTGATGCTCATTATAGATCGTCTTTGCCTTGTTGCAGCTAATTTCCAATTTAGTTGTTGTTTGTGGAGGACAAAATTATAAATAAACTCAAAAATAGGACTATTTGTATGCAAAGCTCAACAGCCTGGTATTAAAACAAAACTATTTCAAAAAAGTACTTATGACTGTTTTAATGTAACTTTCAGAGATTAATCGCTGAATGTACAACAACTGATAACCTATTGGTGTCAATCCAACATGATTGCTAGAACTAATAACAATGCTCAGCCTCAAAATGGCTATAATTTAGCCAAATTAACAAATATTGTGCTAAAATCGACAAAGTAGCTGCGGAGTCATGCACAATACATATTCTGAATGTGGTATCCAACGATATGACATGAGATTGTGCTTAACATTGTCTTTGCAGGATTGACTAAAATGTCTATAACTCTTCATTTGTCAGCAGAAGATGGTCATGGTCTAAAACTCAAAATGTGTCTATTCATAGGCATAACGCTATAGTCTCAACCTCCAGCTAAGAAATATTTTTAAAGTCTCATACTGGAGAAAAATCTGTAATGGATCAGCAGGCCTATTCCTGTCTGCATTAGCTCTGCGGTGGCATGCTCCCCTCCACAACCCAGAAGGACTGATTGAGGTTTTAAAGACTCAGTCCCAGTTGAAATGCAACTGCGGAGGCTTTTAATTAGATAAAGCTTGGCTGGTTTCAACATATATTTTACAACCGTGTCAGACTAAAAGGGTCTATGTGTCGTAAATATCACCCGAGACAATAATAGAATTGAGATTAGAGGGCGGAATATGCGGATCAGCACTAAAAGGCAGTTGGACGACTTCATCCGGTGAGCTATTTATAGCTGTGAAAATGGACGGCCCCATTAATATAAGGCTTGCCCTTTCTGGAAATGTAAATCACTGGGGCAGTAGCTCCATGTGCTCCACGCTATACAGCTGCAGTGTGTCAGAGTTAACCGTACGGTTTAGCTGATTTACAGTAGACTGGGAAGAGGCATCGAGAAATGCTTAATTTTTCTTTAATACCTTCAGGAACATTTGTGGTGTTTTTAAGTCAACTGGATGTATTACTGTTTTATACCCTGAAAAAGAAGAAAAACAGACCAAAGAAGTTACACTATGTTACTGAACTAAAATGTTGTGTTGTAGAAGCAGAGTCACTCACAACATAAACTACAAGTGCTAAACGATCATACAAACACGCACAAGATATTGCAATATAGAGATGATGCAAAGCGTTTGAATATTTGAAAAGTGACCAAAACCGCAATGATTCTATAACTTTTAAACACAAAATAACCCTTGTCCGAAACTGAGCAATATACAGTCCATCAAGGAACACAAGGCTTTTATTCTTTTATTATTACTAGTGTTAGGCTGATTGGTAACTCTGAATTGTCCCTAGGTGTGAGTGAATGGTTGTTTGTCTCATTTGCCTCTACTATGTAGCCCTGTGAGACTTGCAACCCATCCAGGGTGTAACCCGCTCCTCGCAGTGATTGCTGGATATAGGCACTGGCGACCCCCCCATGACCCAAAATGGAAGAAGCGAGTAAAAGATAATGGATGGACATTATTAGTGTTTAAATAGTTAAATTCAATTCAGCTTATTTATATAGCACCAAGTCACAACACAAGTTGTCTCAGGGCACTGAACAGAAACATTCACATACAAAAGCCAATTAGTAAAAGTTAGTTGTCTAAGGAAGCCGGCAGATTGCGATGAATCTTCACTTTATCGCAGTCTCCCATCCTGAGCAAGCACAATGAAAACAGTGGAAAGGAATACCTCCCTTTTAACAGGAAGAAACCTCCAGCAGAAACAGGCTTAGGACAAGTGACCATCTGCTTCGACCGGCTGGGGGTTTGAAAGGACAGGAAAGAGAAACAAATTAACACAGACTGGAAGGTCCAGGTGTAGGTGCAGGTGCACCCCCTATTGGAAGAAGACAAAAAACATAAAGGCTAGAAAAATTACAAATACAAAACAGGAAGAAATAAAAATAAAACGGGTAAAGTAAAGATAACAGCGGAGTGAAGAAACGTGGTCAGTTTGTCCTCCAGTAGTCTAATCCTATAGTAGCATAACTAAGGGATACCTCAAGAAACCTAAGCCAACCCTAACTATAGCTGTTTACATGCGCAAAATTATTTGACCGGATTGAAATGTTTTCAGATAAAATAACTCAAATGTATCGTTTACATGGGCACAATCTGTTCATGACGAGTGTTTACATGCAGCAGGCTTTATTCTGAACAGAAGTACTGACATGCGGAGAGTGTTAAACTCTCCTTAAAAAAACATAGAAGAAGAAATTCTACTTCCTGTTTACTTCCGGGATGAACATAAACAAACCTTAGCACCCAAAATGGACCCGCGACAGGTTTTAATGACGGTGGAAAGGTTACTGCACTCCTTGACTGAGCTACAGGTAACACAGGTCATTTTGAGCTCTTTCAAAGTTTCTAGTAGAAAATGTTGTGTCTCTCCCCGACCAGTTTTGCTTCGCCGACATTCATTCAACCTTTATTTAGTCAGGTAAATCTCACTGAGCCCCGTGGACTCATTTACAAGAGCGACCGGCTACAAACTAAAGAATGATGAACAGCAATGGTAGAATTTCCTTAAACAATAAACAATAGAAAAACATAAGAGAGAAATTCAGATTTATATTTTAAACAAAGTATCAAAAACTAGCAAAACATTATAAGATAGATGTATAAAATCAAAAACAAGAACATAGCTGCATTGTTTTTTGCCAGGATTCCAACAGATTCTTAAAACCATTTAGAGAGGTCAAGGCCGAGAGCTTTAAGTCTTTTTGTAAGATATTCCAGGAAGCAGGAGCATAATAGGAGAAGGCCCTTTTTCCAAGTTCAGTCCTCATGCTAATATTACATGACATGCTAATATTATTAGCATCTAGCCAGGAGGAAATGACAAAGTGGCACATGCACAGTCAGGTCAGTTTTTCACCATCAGATAAAACGAACAGATCAAGCGTTAACATGTGCACTGTTCAGGTTATGAATCGGCATAAACCACTTGTTTCGTTCTGATCACAAATTATTTGGGATCACGCTGAATAAACAAAAAATAACCCTAACAGGGTGTTTACATGACGCGTTTTTATTCCGAACGGCCATTTGATCCGATTACATATGTCCGTGTAAACATAGTTTATGGGATTTATCAAAAAGAAAAGTCTTAAGCCCAGTCTTAAAAGTGGACAATGTGTCAGCCTTACAGACAGAAACTGGAAGTTGGTTCCACAAGAGAGGAGCCTGATAACAAAGATCTTCCTCCCATTCTGCTTTCTGGAAACTCTAGGAACCGCAAGTAAACATGCCGTCAAAGACCGAAGTGATCAGCTACAAGTCAGAAGGAATCTAAAAGTCTGTGGTGTTTTTTTAGAGCCCTGTCACTCATCTGACCTCCATCATTTCTCCCTTTGGTGTTTCTAACATTCACGACGAGACACAATGTGAGCCAACACCAAAGATGGAGAGAAAATGAGAGATCGGATTGCAGCCTCAGTGAACACTTCCACAAGGCTGAGAGCTGATCAATATGCTCCACATTTCAAAACTGCCTGGGATTAAGGCCAACGTGGCTTGTTTTCTCCAAAGCGCCAGGACCGGGGTTTAATTGAGAAGCGTCTCACGTCCAGTCAGAGATCTCATGTCTGTTCTTTTGAAATCGCTTGTCATCTTTTCTTTCTTTCAGCGGCATATCAGTCATTCCTTTGCTCTCTAATCCCCCCGTCCGCCCCCTCCTCACTATCTAGCTGTCATTGCTGACTATGTGATGCCTCATACAGATCAGATACTTTGCTACTGTACACCTTACCACGGCTGGAAGAGACATTTAGGCAGGCAAATCAGAGTTCTGCCTCAAATGAAGAGATTTGTGTGTCTCGACATCTTGTTTTTATCTGCACCGGTCAATGTGACCACGAAATTCTTGTGTGTGTACTGTTACCAATAAACCATAGGGTCCTTTCTGTGAAAAAGATTCCTCCCAAAATATCAGAGAACATTTTCTTTTTACATCTGTCAGGAGGAATGTTGTTCTACACTATGTCTGCTGGAACTCTGGATTAACTGATTTAATGTTGTCACAATATGCTGCGCCTTGATGGACTTATGAAACTGACTGAAATGGTTGTATCTCACTGGACTTTTGACTGTGGGAGACTAGCTGGCAACTGAAAATAACAAGAGGCAAATTTTCAGTTGCATTTTCATTAAATTGAGCCCTAATTGAGGTATTGGTTTGTTAAGTGTTGGGTGTCCTGAAAGGCGCTTTTAAATAAAATTATTATTATTATTATTATTATTATTAAATTCTATGTTTGTGACCAGCTAGCCGTGTGGCCACAATTTGGGCAGCTAGTTCATGAAAATCACGTCTTATTTTCATATGAATGACACGTAAAATTGTATTTTAGGTCGTGAACATTATTTAGTTTCTTACCTCTTTCTACAATGTGCCCACTTTAAGTATATGAAAATACAGTAGGTTTTGATTGTTAAAGCTTGGTCATACAAAACAGGGCTGCACAGTTCGCTGGTCGGAAGTGATGAGAAATCAGTGAACTCAAGAGTTTACCTTTTTCTTCCAACTTTCATGAAAATAAGAGTACTGCATACATAGTACACACATCATCAAACTGTCATACAGCAATCGCAATGGCCCAGGCAAGCAAAAACTTTGTATAACCTTTGACCTTGATTCATGCCATTCTTGACCTTGGAGCTGGGGTGATGGAAAGCTTGTGAGGCATGCTGTCTAGTGGTGATACATGTGTACGCAACATGCCCTTTTACTGATGATGTGTGTATGAAGTTTTAATAAATTACCTTGAGTGGATCAGAAGTTATGGCCCAGACGAGAGAAAGTTTACAGGTGGGCGGAGACTAAACCAAATATTGACAAAGTCTGGTGTGGTTGTAGCTGAAATTAATCCCCAACACATACACCAAGCATCAACAGATTGCGTCTTTGTTTAAAACATGGGTATTAAAGGGATGCACCGATCCACTTTTTTTTCTCCGATCCAATCCTGATACCTGAACCTGGATATCGGCCGATACCGATCCCGTTCCGATATCATCATCATTATTGATTTTATAAGAGGCTGTAATAATCTCCTCTCAAGTACAATGTGTACACATATATGCATGCATGTCCAAAAAGGCAACTTGAGTTAAGTTTTATTCATGTTGGATAAGTTTCAAAGTTACAATTAAATTCTGCTAACACAAAACTTTTTTTATTCCTAGCTTTAAAATAGATATTAAAGTGATTCATTTAAGTGACTGTTTATTTAAAGTTATTTTATATACCTGTATTCTTTTAAATAAGGGGTGATATAAGATTTTTTTCTTCTTTCTGCACTCTTTTCATTCAAAGTTTTCTTTTTGATGATTTTGTTTTATTTTGTCTCTTTTAAATGAATGAATAATTTATTAATAATAAAATATTAAATAGCTTTACATCTGCTAAGTTCATGGCACAAATCAACACAGACATGTTCCTGTTTTTAATATTTTACATCGCTTTATAATGTAGCTGTTTATGTTATGGGTTGTTTTAATACAATTTTCTTGTAATTTTTAATTCATATGCTTTTTTATGATTGTCTACTGTTGTACTGAGATATCTCCTGGAGGGTAAACTATATCTTGACTGCAAGTATCAAGCTGCAAAATCCTTTGTTTTCTACAGCTGATACAGTAGCTGTTGGTCATTAATTATGATGAAGTTTAGCAACTTCTGAGTGAACATTTGAGCTCCCGGACTTCAGCAGTGTGTGTTTTTCTTGTTCAATCCGGGGCGGGTGCTAGGATTTTGGTCAGCCGCTCTCAGCCTGTCCCTCCTCGGAGATGGGCAGACTGAGCGGGTCAGACTCGCCACGTCTTTATTCAGGAAATCTATTCCATAGTTTGAAGCCAACGTGTGGAGAAGTTTCAACAGACGCAGACTTGCATCACGGATCAGAAATATCGGCAGGTTGGATCGGAAAAATCCGATACGTAAACTATGCATAACATAAAGATGATAACTTAGTCAAACAAGGTTGAGTCAGGTCCTCTGGGCGGATTCTTCTTTGCTGAAACGTTTCGTCTTTTATCCAAAATACTTCTTCAGTCTCAAGATCTTTTGGACAAAAGACAAAACGTTTCAACAAAGTATAATCCGTCCAGAGGACCAGACTCAACCGCGTTAGATTTATCTACCTGGATTATTGAGCATGAATCAGGACAATAAATCTGTCAATAAAAAAAAAGAGCTCAAACTTGGTGTGGTAGTAGCTGAGCATAATCCTCAACACAGATCTTTACTTGCTAATGGATCACACAATCTCTTTATTCAAAACTCTAGCAAACAAGGTGGCAGGTGATATGTATCATTCCAAAGAAATCTATATCAATTCAGACAGTTTTTTAAAAATACAGGTAGTCCCCGACTTACGAGCGCTCTGACCTACGAGGTTCCGGACTTACGAGCTGGCGAATTTTTGGAAAAAACGCAAAAAATACAGAATTTTTCTGTGATTTTTCACCACAGTTCGTTAGCTAAACATGTGGACACACGTTTCCGATCATTTTTATGCACTCATAAGCAGTTTTTCGATGAAAAACGAGTGTTTGTAGTCGCGCTAGCAAAACCGTTCCAACTTACGAGCGAAATTCCGGACTTACGAGACACGTGGCGGCCGTTCCAAGTTACGAATTTTCGCTTTACGAGCGCCTCGTTGTAACGGAACTCGCTCGTAAGTCGGGGACTACCTGTAAAGAAAGAAAAGAAGCGTAACCATTGCAACTGACACTCAGTTTAGGGCAGAATGAGAACATCAGTGTACCGTAGGTTTATATTTTAGCCATTTTTAAATTATTCATTATATATAAAATGCACTTTGCTGCTCATTGCTTAAGTACTAACACAGAGCTAGGTTAATTGTATTTCTCTTTGTGAGGCAGGTGTGTAAAAATGAATGCAAACTGTACTAAAATCTGATTGTGAAAAGTATTTTTTGCAATTAGTACACCTTGTGCATTGTAATAAAATGATAGTATTTGGCTGGTTGTACCATTTGTGTTTATGTATTTTTTTTTATATTGGATCAGTGGCAGGTTGTTGATGCATTACCGTTTAAAAACGAAGACACGCAACATTACTTTTGAAAATTGGTGAAACATGTCAACAAACTGCTTTTAAGTAGCTTAAAACAATTCTAAAGATAGCAGTGAATCATCTGCTCTGTTGCATATTAACGAAGTAGCATCTTCTTAGATAAATGTTTAACAATCACCTCGTCTCAAAGCAAACTATAAGCTAGGAGCCTCGTTTCCATAGTAACAGACACCTGTTACCAAGTGGCAACAGATAACAGAAATTTGTGTTATCCTCATGGGGCCGCTGTGCTACAAACAGGTGGCAAATTAAAGAAAAACAGACACATTACCTTAGTGAGGAGCCGTAGTGACGTCTCCATCAGTCTGTGTCAAAAGAGCACCTTTAAACCTTTCGTTTTACTTTGGATAACCTCATATCAGCAGCATGTCTGTGAGGCTCAGATGGGACACTGAAAGCTTTAAATTTGTATTTTCTGTCATGTATTTAAATGGCTTTTATATATGGTTAATTAACCCATAGGGCAGTGATTTGGTAAGAGGAGCAGAGTTACTGGACACATTTATAATAAGGTTGCACAATAATGCATTGTTTTTAGTTGATTTTATTACTGTTTTTTGTTTTGTTTGTTATTTTATCATTGATTTTACATGATTTTATCACTTGTTTGTTATTTTATCATTGATTTTACATGATTTTATCACTTGTTTTTATTTGATCATTGATTTTAGTTGCACCTTGTAGCACTTTGAGATTTGTGTTAATGAAAAGTGCGGTACAAATTAAATTCATTATTATTATTATTATTATTATTATTATTCTATTATTGAGGAGCACATAATCACTATCATAGGGCTGCACAATAAATATTAGTATGCATGTAATAAATATTATAAAACAGCACAACAGCTCCATGTTTGTTTGTTTTTTAATGTTCTATTAACAACATTAAAACTCAGAACAACGTTACCACTGCACAAGGACCGCCCTGCCTCCTCCCAGGGCCGGCAATGTTTTTTTTTTTTTTTTGTGACATGAGTCGGATCCACAACACAATCTATCAATCAATCCAGTAGGCGTGGCAGCAACTGACCAATCAACTACCGTATTTACCGGAATATAGGTCACAGCTTTTTGTCTATTTTGCGTGCCCTGTGACCTATATTTATCAAAGTCAAAGTCAAAGTCAAAGTCAACTTTATTGTCAGATCTGCAATATGTACAGTGCAGGACATACACAGGACCGAAATTGCGTTTCTCTCAGTCCCTCGGTGCAACAGTAAACATCTAAACATTGAAACACTGAAACATATAATAATAGACATAAGCATAAAATAGTAAACCTAACACTGTCCTGAGTTTTTTGCATAGTGGTATAAGAGTATGAAAATTTACACCAACTCTAAAACTAAAACATTAAACATTTAATGAACATAATATTGTCCTGAGTTTTTGCATACTAGTATAAAAAAAGAGTATAAAAAGTATAACTAAAATAAACTAAAGGTTTCTAGCATTGACATTTGCAAAGTGGCAAAGCAGCGTATGAGTCAATGTACACAGTATATGTATGAGGTAGTAGTTGATGTTGTTGTAGAGGCAAAAAGTGGCATATGCAGTAAGGCACATTGGGCATCCCTAAATAAGACCGTTCAGAGCACACTGTATATGTACCAGCAGTGGTGTAGATATTAGAGTAGTGTAAATAAATGTAAACAGTAGTAATTACATGTAAGCAGTAGTAATAAAAGTAAACAGTATTAATAAATGTAAACAGAGAATGTAAACAGTATTATGATTATAGGCAGTGATGTAATACAGACATTAGTGCAAGTATGAGAAGTAGTGCAAACTGTATGAGCACATGACCGAGAGTTTAGTGATTAACCCGTTTGATGACACAGAGTCTAGTGTTAAAAACTTTGTGTTGAGTGATAATATGTGAGAAAGTTTTAGTGTTAAGGCAGTTCAAATGGGAGGGGAGGCAGAGCAGGCAGAGTGTTTAGCATTCTGACTGCCTGATGAACAGAGCTGTCTCTCAGTCTGCTGGTTCGAGCCTGGAGACTCCTCAGTCTCCTCCCTGAGGATATAGCACTTTGGGATATTTATTAATGAAAAACGCATTATAAATTGAATTCATTATTATTATTATTATATTTAGGTGCGACCTATTTATGGCTCTTACAGTAATGTCAGCTAACAAATATATTTTTTTAGGTGTTTATCCTGCTAAAATTAAAATACGGTACATGCAGGTCTGTTTGCTGCTATAGGACGTGACGTAGGTGTGACCTATATTTAGGTGCGACCCGTTTATGGATTTTTCCAATTTTTTGGCAATAATTGGCCAAAGCGACCTATATTCCGGTGCGGCCTATATACCAGAAAATACAGTAACTCAATTTGTCCCTAAGGTAAACGCCCCTTCCCTGCAGATGCAGCCCATCTGTTTTTTTAAAGAACTTTATTAATACAAAAAAGAACAATGGATCAAGATACAAATACAAACCTGTCAAGGGTGTCATAACTACGTTTCACAAAATAGGGTTTTTTACAAAATAATGAAACAGAAAAAAATACCATGGACAAGGATGTACATCTGCAGCATCTACTATGCAGAAAGCTGAAGCAGAGGATAGTGGGAGTGAGGACAGTGAGGAAGATGGCACTTAAGACAAACCTGCATATGGGGTGAGCACTAAACACAATCTCCTGGTACTCACCTGGAGCCCACTAAAAAAGTTATGTGCATCTCTGTATGTACATATAATAATAATAATAATAAACTTTATTTGTATAGCACCTTCCTACAATGCCTTGCATTGACCAAGGTGCTTAACAGGATAAAAAGATGAATAAACTGGAACAATAAATCAATGAAAATAGAATAAGAAACAACAGCAATAAAAGAAGGCAATGGAAATAAAAAATGCTACATACTAAAATACCAAAGTAATAAAAGTTACACACTGAAAGCTTTTTTGAACAAGTGGGTCTTCAGTCTGGTTTTGAACAGAGTCAGATCAGAGGTGGCACGCAGCTCAAGGGGGAG
>JBBPBX010022348.1:28687-41499 GCA_038048925.1 Garcialebias charrua
TATATATACATATGTATGTATGTATGTATGTATGTATGTATGTATGTATGTATTTTTTATTTTTTTTTGGTACAGCTTCCTGAACAGCAGAGATTTTGGACTGGCTTACGATATCCAGTCTGCCCACATTCATAAACTATAAACTAACCTAAATACACCTAAATACAGCACGTGACTAACGCGATTGTGTACTTTCCATCAATGCAGCCACACAAGCTGAAACCCGGCCTGGAACGTAGCGATACGGTCAAAGTCAGCACATTAAAAAAATGCTCCTGACTGCAGGAGTTTTTCTTTGAGCTGAATTCTACCACATGGTGACCCCTAGACGCCACGGGCCTCAAAGAAATGGGAAACAACCCCTGCTAGGCTATAGACTTCGAGGAGAGCAGAGGTAAATGTATATTTCTACTACTGTCTGAGGACAGACATGGAGGGCAGGAAGAAAAGATGGAGCCAGGTCATGCAAACTGAAGGGTGCAACTTTCAAAAGAAGCATAATCACAGATAAAAAGGCTTAACTAATGAGTCACAAACAGGCAGTGTAATATCCCACATCAGAATCAATAGGTTACGGTTCTGACTGTTCAGCTGCTGCCAGAAGGAAGCGAGTGCGAGGAGTGAAAGAGCTCCCAACAAGCACATTAAGAAGAATTCACTTCCTGTAGCACAATAAATAAAGTCACGCAATTAACATACTTGAGTGTAGAAAATACACATTTGCACCATGCATACAAACACCACCAAGAGATCGACTCGCTACGCGCCTTCACTAATGTGGTCGCTGTATGAGAAGAATACGAGGACATAAAACAAAGGACAAGCAGCCTCGGAATGAGGCATAATGAAAATAAATATGAATTTTTCATGGAGGAACCTGCGACAACTGCCTGTGTGTGCAGTTTCCAATCACACTGCATTATTCAGCCAAGGCGTGAGACTCGAGGCGTGGAATATTTTTCTGCTTTTCACTCGGGACAAAGCAGACTTTGTTGTAATTCACAAAAACTATTTATTTTTAATTTCAATTAATAACACAAATACATTTTTAAGAAAAAGATGAAATAAAGAACTTTGCTCAAGGGGATAGTTCAGATCTGTTGAAGTGGAGTTTAGTGTAAAGAATATAAATTCAATATCTTACCTGCTGTAGGTAGGTCTTCCAACAACCTCAGTGTGGTGGGGCCGAGATGGGGTAGAGGTGGGGCAGCCGACCCAGGACCCGAAAGTCCCAGATTCTATCCCCAGCCATTCCTACATGTCATGGTGTCTCTGAGTAAGACACCTAATCCCCAACTGTTCCCCAGGCACGTAAAATAGCTGCCTACTGCTCCACATGGGTGTATCCTAGAGTTGCATTTGGGTCCAAAAAAATCCAACCCGACCCGGCCCCAGCCCACAGCCATCATCTCCGAACCCCACCCGGCCTGACAAATTAACAGTAATTACAGCTCCAAACCTTAAAATACACAGACATTTTAAATTAAGCTTTGACTGCTTATATATATAATTTTTAATAGTCAGCGGACGTGCGCGGCTGAGTACAGGGGGCAGAAGATTGGAACTGCAGGGGTGTTTGTCATCATTGTACAAAGCATGCTCCCATACAATGGCCAAATTAGTTCTCTGTAGTTAGCCCATTGCACCTGGGATGGGCTAAATGTGGGGATTTAATGGCCGTCAACGTGCATTAAACACCTGCTTCTGCCTGCATTCTGCATTATTCAGACATGGACCCTGCTCTGACATGTCGGACATTTATGGGATAAATGCAGATGACTAATTTCACCATTGTATGGGAACATACAATGATGACAGCACAGAGCACTTACTTAGAAAAAAACTTTAATTCTGACCTGACTGATGACTGCTGGAAGGACTTTTAAAGAAGTGCTTGCTACAGCTATCTACAACAGCTCATACCATTCCACTACAAGATACAAGATACAAGATACAAGATAGGTTTATTAACATTGCATCAATTTTCACCGATACAGCGTAAATATGTAGTTACAGTCATCCAGGAGAGAGAATGAGTGCAAAAAGCTGCTGCTCAACAAAACACATGACATGTTTATCAACACATGATATGCTTATAGCGCGGCCGCTCTCATCTGTCCCCAGATGAAGGTCAAAGGCAGGAAAACAGGCAAAGACACGGGGTTTTACAGACCTCACAACATAATGTTCAATCCAATCCAATCATAACGCTTGGGTTACGAAGCCCACAAACAAGTCTTCTTGTTAGAAAGCAAACAACTTCACAAGGACCTACTGAAAATTAATGTTTCACCTCATGCCTGCAGTAACGCAGAATAAAATTGAATAATGATAATAATAATAATAATGATGATGACGATGATAATACATTTAATAATAATAATATAATGCTATTCTTCAATAAATAATAAGGTAATTAAATTTGTAAAAAATAAATAAAAAAGGATTGAGGAAATGCATTAAATGTTATTTAAAAAAACAACATTCTTAATAAATAAATTGTCTAACTGCAAAATGTATAGTCATAAATATAGTTCACTATACTATTCTTAATAGTATCTAATGTAGTTCATAAAAACTAAACTTCAAGTACACAGACTTATTTTAAAGTATAAAATAAGTATACTCTTAGTACACTTAAATAAACTTATTTTTTAGTATATTTCAGATAAGTACCTAAAAAATATACTTCGTCAGATTAGTACACAGCCTTATTTTAAAGTATAAAATAAGTATACTCTTAGTACACTTAAATAAACTTCTTTTTAGTATATCTCAGATAAGTACTGAAAAAGTATACTGTACTTCAAGTCAGATAAGTACCTACAAAGTATACTTGAAGTATACTTTAATATACTAATTTTTGCTAAGGGATCCCTTTAGGAGTTAGGAGCATTTTATTTAGGAGCAGGGCTCCTAAATCAAATACTTTTCAAAATATAGTTACTGGTTAATCTGTCTAATAAATAAGAAAATGTGTGAGTGTGCGGGGCAGAATCACCAGGTGGAAATGAAACAAATTGCTGTATTTTGTCAACGTGCAGAGAGCAGATGAATTATTAAAACAGAGATAAACCACAGTTAGAGATTTCACTGCTGAACAGACAAAACAAAAACAAAAAAATCCAATCAAACCTGAAAGCAAAGTATGTAATTTTCAGTAAACAACAATTAGGTTTAGCACTTTTAAAACCCTGCAAGCCTTTCATCACGTAAGGCTTCTTTTATGGCTTCTTTTATTCCTGTATTAGTTTCATTTCTTCACTCCTTCAGTAACTGTAATTACCTCGCAATGCAGATCTTCATGTAGCTGCATTTGTGCTATAAAACGTAAACGGATGTCAATTTAGGAACGAAAGAGAAAAACTCTTTCCTGTTACACACTCCGCTGACACTTCACCAGCGTCATTGCTCCCATGATCTGCAGTTCAGTGGAAGCACAGAAAGAAAGATCTGAAGTCAGAACCTTTGGCAATAAAAAAAGATTTTTAATTTGTACTACAGCAGAGGGTCAGAGTGAAACATCATCATCAGAAATAGTTTTTGGCATGTTCTTTTCAGTTGAGGTAACTAGTGCTACACATCGACTACATGCAGAATTGAAGCGCGGGCAAAAAGTGTTCAAAATGCATTCAAAACCCAAGCAAGCTGGCAGAAATGGAACACATGGCAGCAGCTCTGAAGCTCAGCGAGGTCCTCCTGCAACATATGGAAACATGCAAACTGCTGAAACTAGAGAAACTGCTTTATGTCTAAATGTTGAGCGTCCATTGGCTTTGCTGCTTGCTTAAGTTGAAACTAAGTTATTCATGCTGAAGAAATCAGAACAATTGCAAAATGTTAAAAGTAGCAAGACACTAGCTAAAAGCTAATTGTGGCAAACACTAGTTAAATTAGAAAGTAGTAAAACACTAGGTAAAAGTATCCCAACGTAACTACAAGCTAAAATAAATGAAAAGTTAGCTAGTTTCCAAATGTAAAAGATAAAGGTATCAAAAAGCTAGCTGCAAGCAACAGAGTTGTGGCTGAAAGTAGCAGAAGGCTAGCTAATTGTGAAAAGTAGCAAAATGCTAGGTAAAAGTATCACAAATTTGTTACAAGCTAAATGTAATGAAAGACTAGCTAGAGTCTAAAGGTAGTAGCCTAAAATGCTATTCGCAAGCAAAAAAAGCTAGCTACAAGCATCAGAATGGTAGCTAAAAGTAGCAAAAGGCTAGCTAAAAGCTAATTGTGAGAAATGCTAGCATTTTGCTACTTTTCAATTTAGCTAGGTAAAAGTATCCCAAAGTAACTACAAGCTAAAAGTAACGAAAGGTTAGCTAGAGTCCAAAAGTAGTAAAAAGCTATGTAAAAGATAAATGTATCAAAAAGCTAGCTACAAGCAACAGAGTTGTAGCTAAAAGTAGCAAAAGGCTAGCTAAAAGTGAAAAGTTGCAAAACCCTAGGTAAAAGTATCACAAAGTAGTTACCTGTACAAGCTAAATGTAATGAAAGGCTAGCTAGAGTCTAAAAGTTTATGTTTATGTTTATTAAATTTGTTCATTTTTTTACAAAAGAAACAATACAAGGCAATCTCATAATGATAGTGTACAAAATGTAAAAAAATGAAAGGTGGCAGAAAGAAGAATAAATCTTATTATATCTGCCCCTTATCTCCAACAATCAGATTAAACAACAGTAGTCAAACCATGTAAACAATAATAATCTTCAACCAACTTTTTCCAACAATCAGGTTAAACAATAATATTCTTCAACCAACAGTACAAAATGACTAACTCTTTCTAATTTTCTAACTAATACTAATACAGTACAAAATGATTAACTCTTTCTAGTTTTCTAACTAATACTAATACAGTACAAACTGACTAACACTTTCTAATTTTCTAACTAATGCAATACACATTACGTTATTTCACATATATTTTTTTAACATATTTGTTTTGATCATTTTTTTAAATGTAAACACTGACTTGGCATTTTTAACTACATTCTCCAAGCCATTCCATAATCTAATTCCCTGAATTGAGGTAGAACGTCCCTTCAAACTGGTTCTGAATTGTGGTTTTACAAACAACTCTGTTCCCTTAAGATTATAACAACTTTGTCTTTTAACAAAGTGCATTTGGATATTTAAAGGTAATGTATTATTTTGAGCTCTATACATAACTGATAAAATATTATAGTCTACCAAATCATGGAACTTCAGTAATTTTAGTTGATAAAATAATGTACTTGATGGATGACGGTAATGCTTTCTAGTGATAATTCTTATAGCTCTTTTCTGTAATACAAAAATAGGCTTTGTGATTGTTTTACACGCATTCCCCCAAACATCAATACAATAGATTAAGTGTGGAACAATGATTGTGTTATACAACAAATACAGAGCCTTATCATTCAATAGGTCTCTGACTTTGTACAGTACTGCTATCGATTTAGCTATTTTTATTCTTACAGAATTTATGTGTTGTTTCCATGTCAGTTTGTCATCAATGATAACACCCAAAAACTTCACCTCACTCACTCTACAAATCTCAACATCCTCAATTTTGAGTGGAACATCAACAGTTTTCTTTCTATTACCGAATATCATGTAATTAGTTTTCTCTAGATTTAATGATAATTTATTTATTTTAAACCAAGTTTGTATCTTTATAAATTCTGTTTTTATCAATTCTAACATTTGTTCTATATCTTCACCTGAACAGAAAAAAGTGGTATCATCTGCGAAAAGTACACATTTAAGGAGTCCTGACACATTTACCAAGTCATTCACATATAAAATAAAAAGCTTTGGTCCAAGTACAGAGCCTTGGGGAACTCCACATGTGATATTACAGAGGTCAGATCTTACATCATTTATTTGTACAAATTGTTTCCTATTTTTTAAGTAGCTAGATACCCACTGTAATGCTGGTCCTCTAATACCATATTTGTTCAGTTTTTCAAGGAGAATGGTGTGATCAATAGTATCGAATGCTTTTTTTAAATCAACAAAGATACTGATACAGTGTTGTTTTTGATCGACAGCAGTAGTTATTTGTTCCATTAATTCCATGAGAGCCATTGATGTAGAGTTTTTTGATCTAAACCCATACTGACTGCTGCTTAGAATATTTTGTTTATCTATAAATTGGTCTAGTCTGTTTACAAATAGTTTTTCAAGAATTTTTGAAAACTGTGGTAACAAGGATATAGGTCTATAATTGTTGAATACACATTTATCACCATTTTTAAAAAGAGGAACGACCTTAGCTACTTTCATATTATTAAAAGTAGTAGCCTAATAAGCTATGTACAAGCTAAAGGTATCAAAAGTTAGCTACAATCAGCAGAGTAGCTAAAAGTAGCAAAAGGCTAGCTAAAAGCTAATTGTGGCAAATGCTACCATTTTGCTACTTTTCAATTTAGCTAGGTAAAAGTATCCCAAAGTAACTACAAGATAAAAGTAATGAAAGGCTAGCTAAAGTCTAAAATTAGTAGCCTAAAAAGCTATGCACAAGCTACATGTATCAAAAAGCTAGTTACAAGCAGCAGAGTGGTAGCTAAAAGTAGCAAAAGGCTAGCTAAAAGTAAATTGTGGCAAATGCTAGCTAAATTGAAAAGTTGCAACACTCTATGTAAAAGTAGCTAAAAGTCACAAATGGTTAGCTAGAGTCTGAAAGTAGTAATAGGCTATATGTAAAAGCTAAAGGTAGGCTATCCGCTATGGGGCGGCCGTGGCGTAGTGGTAATGGCAGTCGTCCCCCGATCGGAAGGTTGGCGGTTCGAATCCCGGTTCCCCACACCATGTGTCGTTGTGTCCTTGGGCAAGACACTTAACCCCGAGTTGCTCCCGGTAGGACTGGAAAGCACCTTGCATGGTAGTCTGCCGCTACCGGTGTATGAATGTGTGTAGCATTCAATGTGTGTAGCGCTTTGAGATTTTCACTAATGAAAAGCGCGTTATAAATTGAATTCATTATTATTATTATTATTATCCAAAAGCTCGCTATAACCAGCAGAGTTGTAACTAAAAGTAACAGAAGGATTGCAAAAAGCAAATAATAACAAAACGCTGGGTAAAAGTATCCCAACGTAACTACAACCTAAAAGTAATGAAAGGTTAGAGTCTAAAAGTAAAGGCTATGTAAAAGCTAAAAAGTATCAAAAAGCTAGCTACAAGTACACTGTAAATGCAAACATGGTATTTAATTAAAAATAGTAAATTGACTTAAATCAGTTTTCATCAAATAGTGATTAAAGGGATTGTGACATGATTTTTTTACTATTCATAAAATTGCTCAAAATATATATATTTTATCATTTAAATATGTTTGTTTTTGCAAACAAAATGATAAATCACTTTAATTTTGCTTTAAAAGTGATTTTGAACTTCAAGCCGTGTTTAATCATGGGAAATCCGATTACACTCGAACGCACCATATGTGATGTCACACTGGGCAGAGGGCTGTGGTGTCTTTAATAGCGGACAATTTAAAACTGGACGAATTTAGCAATCTATGTGAAGATTTGAGCTATTTGTCTTCATTTTGGGAAGCAGAAAATAGTTTGGGTGATGGAACAAGAAACAACAGGATCTAATTTAGGTCTGATGCTGTATCAGACTTCCTTCATGTCGAGCTGCTCATACCTGCGCACTGTGACAAGCCCAGAGCTCTGCCCGGTGTGACATCACAGATGGTGCGTTCGCGTGTAATGGGATTTCCCATGATTAAACACGGCTTGAAGTTCAAAATCACTTTTAAAGCAAAATTAAAGTGATTTATCATTTTGTTTGCAAAAACAAACATATTTAAATGATAAAATATATATATTTTGAGCAATTTTATGAATAGTAAAAAAATCATGTCACAATCCCTTTAAGACTCACTTTTAGTAAGTTACTTGTAATTTGTGGTCAAAAAATCTCAGTAGCTCAGTTAACTTGAGCTCGTTTCATTTAGAAAAAGTAAGTTTTTGACAAGTGTGAACAAATCCCGTATCATATCGCGGTAAGAAGAAGACATCTCGCGCATGCTCAGAACAGAACCACACACGCACACTGCGCATGCCTCATTTTTGAGCGCGTTTCACTCTTCTCTTGGGAAATATCGTAACAGATACCAGTAAGTATGTTTTTTTAATCATAATGTATGAAGTTGGTATTAAAATGTTTTTTAACAGGCGATGTTGGTGTGCATTTCTCGCAGAAATATGGGTATTGTCTCAGGCTCGTGTTAGCTAACGGTAGAGCTAGCCAACTAATGATATTTAACATAAACCTAGCTAGTGGCAATATTCCACAATTTTAAATTTTCGTTTGAGGTTTGTGCTCGCGCGTGCCCTGCCCCGCAGGGAAAAGAAAGGAACTAACTTTACCGCAGTAAAGAAAGGTGGGGGCACGAGGGGTGTCTTCCCCCAGTTGCTTCTTAGCAGCTAAGCTAAGAGGATACACGAGTGAGTCGCACAGACTGCAAACACTTAAAAAAATAACAGCAACCTGAACCAAACGTTTGGTTCTGCTGCCCCTTGGCTTGTTGATCACGGATCAGACAGGCCACCAGAAAACCTCCCATTTCAGTCTGCTCAACAACTACTAGCTAGCTTCTGTTAGCTGTGCAAAGGGTCCCTGTGAAACGGTGAGCATCTTCTTCTTTCGGCTTTTCCCTTTTCAGGTGTCACCACAGCGAGTCATCCTCCTCCACCTCACTCTGTCCTCTGCATCCTCTGTCCTCACTCCAACTACCTTCATGTCCTCTCTAACTGCATCCATATATCTCCTCTTTGTCTTTTTCCTGGCAGCTGCATTTGTACTCGGACCCACACAAATATCTGAGCTTGACATGTAATGAATAAGTGATTATTCTCATGTGTAATGTAATTCGAACTGTAAAACTAAAATAGTTTTTTTTCTTAATTTTCTAATTTATAACCACAAGTCTGGTTAATATGTTATTACAGGAAATCCCTGTTTGGAAAAGCATCTTCAAGCTTGAAGAATGGCAGGCACAATTCCCTTTATTGGTGACGCTTCATGTGAGTAAAATCCATCACCATTAAATGACTTATTCATTTATCTATTCATCTTAAACATCAGAATGAATGTGTCATAAGGCCCTCTCACACTTGAACGTTTTAGACAACTCATGCCAAATTGTGAAAATTTAGGAGATATCTATAGTGCAGCTACTGTATGTATACTCTTAAGATTTTTATTCCTGTTAATGTGACGAGACATTTCCATTTATTAACAGATGACAGCATTGATGAAACATATGGTGTGAATGTGCAGTTTGAATCTGATGAAGAGGTAAAGTTTTTTTTTCATGATGTTATATTCCTTTTTGTTCTCAGCTTTCTGCACAACAAACTTACCCTCATTGAAAATAAGATTCACCTGACTTTGAATTTCACTGATGAAAGTTATTGTAAATTTTGTCCTCAGAAGCTTTGGAACATCCAGATGTTTGTGCTCAAAATAAATTATAAAAGTAATCATTTTTCTGGTTTGCAGGAAGGAGATGAAGACCAGTTTGGAAAAGTACGAGATGAACACTCAGATGAATACGGTGAAGGAGATATATTATTATTAATAATAATAATTAATATTTTGAAATTGTTTGTGTTTTTCACACGCACAGTTCAGTATTGTACCATGCTGGCGAGTGCTCAGAGTGAAGCAGAAAAGGAACGTATCATAGGGAAAATGGAGTCGGATCAGGAGCTGTCAAAATCCTCTACCAGCTTCAGGAGACCGAGAAGGAGGACATAATTTGGGTAAGACTTCCTGTTTGTGAAGTTATGCCAAAACCATTTGTCTGTGTGGACCTTCACAGCTCTGTTTTGTTTTCTAGGAAGAGCGATCTCGCAGGGAGAGGGTAAATGGAGCTTATTTATATAGCGCTTTCCAGCCCCCTGTGAGGAGCCCCAAAGCGCTTTACAATACCAGCCATCCACCCATTCATTCAGACATTCATACACCGGTAGTGGTAGCCTGCCTTGCAAGGCGCCATCCAGACCTACCAGGAGCAACTCGGGGTTAAGTGTCTTGCTCAGGGACACAACGACACATGGTGGGCGGATGCGGGATTCGAACCTCCAACCTTCCGATCAGGGGTCGACTGCCATTACCACTACACCACGGCCTCCCCAGGGTGAGGAAGTCTCGTGTTGATGACTTGGAAGCAATGGACATTGGCCATGGAGAGGTAAATACTGTCACATTTACATACATACCGGTACATACATACTTGCATACATACATGTACATGTACACGTACATATATACATGCATACATACATACGTACATACATGTACATACATGTACATACCGGTACATGTGCATACATGTACATACCGGTACATGTACATGCATGTACATACCGGTACATGTACATGCATGTACATACCGGTACATGTACATGCATGTACATACCGGTACATGTACATGCATGTACATACCGGTACATGCATGTACATACCGGTACATGCATGTACATACCGGTACATGCATGTACATACCGGTACATGCATGTACATACCGGTACATGCATGTACATACCGGTGCATGCATGTACATACCGGTGCATGCATGTACATACCGGTACGTGTACATGCATGTACATACCGGTATGTGTACATACATGTACATACCGGTACGTGTACATACATGTACGTGTACATACGTGTACATACATGTACGTGTACATACGTGTACATACATGTACATGTACACACATGTACGTGTACATACATGTACGTGTACATACATGTACGTGTACATACATGTACGTGTACATACGTGTACATACATGTACGTGTACATACATGTACGTGTACATACGTGTACATACATGTACGTGTACATACGTGTACATACATGTACGTGTACATACGTGTACATACATGTACATGTACATACGTGTACGTGTACATACGTGTACATACATGTACGTGTACATACGTGTACATACATGTACGTGTACATACGTGTACATACATGTACATGTACATACGTGTACATACATGTACGTGTACATACGTGTACATACATGTACACGTACATATATACATGCATACATACATACGTACATACATGTACACACATGTACATTCCGGTACATGTGCATACATGTACATACCGGTACATGTGCATACATGTACATACCGGTACATGTGCATGCATGTACATACCGGTACATGTGCATGCATGTACATACCGGTACATGCATGTACATACCGGTACATGCATGTACATACCGGTACATGCATGTACATACCGGTACATGCATGTACATACCGGTACATGCATGTACATACCGGTACATGCATGTACATACCGGTACATGCATGTACATACCGGTGCATGCATGTACATACCAGTACGTGTACATGCATGTACATACCGGTACGTGTACATACATGTACATACCGGTACGTGTACATACATGTACGTGTACATACATGTACATACATGTACGTGTACATACGTGTACATACATGTACGTGTACATACGTGTACATACATGTACGTGTACATACGTGTACATACATGTACGTGTACATACGTGTACATACATGTACGTGTACATACATGTACGTGTACATACATGTACGTGTACATACGTGTACATACATGTACGTGTACATACGTGTACATACATGTACGTGTACATACGTGTACATACGTGTACCAGGTATCCAGGATCATGACGTCATCAGGAGCCAGGTCATCCTGCGTCAGCTCTCCTGGAACCTCCTCCATCTGCACACAGGTAGAACTTCACTGTTAGCAACAAAAAACAAGCAGGAGTTGTAAAACCTGAACATCTAACCAGTTGTTACTTTTACAAATCTACCAGTAAAAAAGAAAAGTAGGTGGCTCCACCCACCAGATCACCTGACCACAGTCACGTGACCAGACATACCCTGAAGGTTCCAGTTTTGTTGGAGCAAGCAAAAAGGCGAGGAGGATGAGCGTCCATCTTGTTGTTGAGCCGGGGGAGGCGGCAGTAGTCCTTCTGTCCCCCCAGTCTTACCCAGAATGCACCTGTTGTCAATGACAAGTAGCCTTTAAAGTTCTGTGGACCTTGACCAATCAGGTGGACTCTAGGATTGGACCTACCTTCCTCATTCCCCTCCTCCAGCTGGGTGGGGGTCACCTGGAGCACCCCAGCCAGGTATCCAGCACCTTTAGCTTCAGTCGAGCTGCTGCCCCTCCCCTTCCACATCCAGGATCCAGAGGAAGACACCAGCAGGAAAACATCACTGGAGTTCAGCTGGGAGGAGCACGCATCAACCTGGGGGGGCACAGAGCCGGTCTGGTTGGAACTGGTTTTAGTGGACCAGCACTGGTACTGGAGTCATGGACTTAACCAGGTTATGTCCCAGCAGATTAAAGTGCAAACTGACGCAAGGCAGAAAGCAGCTTGTCTGGTTCTGAAAGACAACAGAGACCACCTCAGTGGTTCTGAGGGACCTTTGAGGGGTTTCCAGGAACCAGACCAGGAACCAGACCAGGAACCAGACCAGGAACCAGACCAGGTGCCAGACCAGGAACCAGACCAGGAACCAGACCAGGAACCAGACCAGGAACCAGACCAGGAACCAGACCAGGAACCAGACCAGGAACCAATGTTTTCAGTGATGGCATAGTTACATTGAAAAGTAACTTGGTTAAGTTACTGATTACTTGATTTGGAAAGTAACTAAGTTAGATTACTAAGTTACTTTATTACCACTTTTGTCCGCTAGGGGACACTTCCAGAGGGTCCACCGACCGTTCCCAGCTCATGTGTGTGAAAAAAGCCTCCTCTGCTCGGACTCACTC
>JBBPBX010022349.1:0-15718 GCA_038048925.1 Garcialebias charrua
TGGAAGGGATGGATTTGGTGGGAATAGCCAACGCGCCTCAGATTGAGGACACACTGGCGTCCCACCTAGCTCCCAAGTCATCCGGGACAAAACCGACTCTCCCCAGCAAAGCTTGTAGAGCATCAGCGGCTCTTCTCGAGAAGTGCTACAGAGCTCAAGGACTCGCGGCGCGCGCGATGAACGCGTCTGCGATGATACAGGCTTACCTTGCGGAGAAACTCCAACAACTGTAGGTAACCTTGGATAAGCAAGCTGCTGCCGACTTACTGGATGAAGCCCGCAGAGCAACAGACTTCGTTCTCCGTATGATGGGGACAGCTGCTATGGCTCAGGGCACAGGTATGGCGGAAGTGGTCATCACGATCCGCCACCTGTGGATGACGTTGGCGGATTTATTGGAGGGACAAAAGGTGCCTTTTCTCCACCACTCAATAGAGACGGAGGGGCTATTTGGTCAGACTTTGGAGCGAATCCGGACCAAGCTGGACCAAAGGCGCAGGCAGGCTGAAGCTCTCAGGGTGGGCATTCCCCGTCGGAGTTTCCCCCCCCCCCCCAGGGAGCCTGCTGGAGGCAGACCTGCACAGCCTCGGCACCGCTCGACGATGCGTGCGCCACCGCAGAAGCGGCCAGCATACGAGGAAGAACCTCGGCAAAGACCCCCGCCGAGCCAACCTCGCTCCGAGCACGCATGGAGCAAAAATAGGTTCGTCCCACGCCAGGTGAGCAGGCATAGGGCCTCCTTGGCGAGCCGGGACACCAGACAAAAACGTGCCTGATGAACCAGGCCCATGTTTACTTTTTATACGACCTCCCGCCCACGCGGTAACGGGAATGTTCGCACCTTGTTCAGACTTTATTTGTAGCAAAGTACAAATGGCTGATAATTCTGTTGCATGCACAAACCATGCTCTCCCTGCTGTGAGTGACATCAAATCATGTATGTCGTTGCACATAAGCACGAATAAAGCTCATAAAACAGCATATCCCTGTTTTATTGACTATCAAAAAAAAAAAAACACTTTTCACTTTTCAACAGTATGGGCCTCTCTGGCCTGTCAGCCGTCATAAAGGGGGGGCCACATCCCCCTCCCTCACGGCTCATGGGGAGTTAGTCTATTCAATAAACCCCAGCAGGGTACCTCAGGACCTGTCTCTAGAGGACAGATCCAGAGGCGACTGCGAACAGACCCTCCACCTTTCGCGAAGACAGGTAAGAGAGGACACGTGTTCCAGCCCCCGCTCCATGGTGAACGAGGGGCCGGTCAATACACTAACCAGACGAACACGTGACATGTTCGCACCACAGGAGAGCACGTCAACAGATTCTAAGGATGGGGAGTCACGACGGATGCCCCAAGGCGGCCACAAATTTCACACCATCACAACAGTAGCTGTGATCATGTTACTGTGTGTGTAGACGGATCGGAGTCGAACCAGATTTCTCTTCCTGATTTTGAAAGGAAACTGGGCTCCTTATCAACAAATGATCTTAAGTCTGCCGGTCACAAAGGACCATCTCCCCGTTCACACGTTGCAGCTACCCCTTTATTATTCATGAAGGACGCACAACGCCCAAGCGGTGAACGAGCAGCACGTGACTTCCCTCACAAAGTTGCATCAGACTTGCTCCCACACAACATTATCCCACTGGGTGAGACACCAATTGGAGTTAGGAGGTCTGCTCGTTTACAAAAACTGCAGCCCCTCAATCCAATAAATCCTGTTTTGGAGGGAAATAATAAGTTCCTTGCTCTAACTCGATCTAATAAAATTAATAGACTTCATCTGTCTTCGACGAAACTCGATCAGTGCAGTCTGTTAACACATCAACGTGGAGGCCCTCTCCCTAACCTGGTTGACCCTCAAAGGCTCACACAGGAAGTTGCAGTCCAGCCGCTTAGGCTAGGGACTGGAACTAATTCCAGCCTGTTAGCTGAAAAGGACAGGCTGATGGCTTCGGGCCTACCGGAGAACGTGGTGAAAACCATACAGAATGCCCGTGCTGGATCAACACAGTCTTTATATGCACAGAAGTGGCGCATTTTTGAAGCCTGGTGCTCAGAAAGAAATATCATTCCTTATGCTTGCAACCTGGCTCAGCTCCTAACCTTCCTTCAAGATTTACTGGGAAAGGGTCGTTCTTATTCAACAATTAAAGTGTTCCTTGCAGCTATCTCTGCTTGTCACGAGGGCTGGGGACACAGGATTCCTGGAGCACTTCCAATCATAATAAGATATATGAAAGGTGTGCTTCGAACCAAGCTACCCAGCAGGACCTTGACCCCTGGTTGGGATCTTGGCCTGGTCTTGGAGGCTCTTTGCGACCCGCCATTCGAGCCTCTGAGCGAGATTAAGATAGATCTTCTATCTTATAAAACTGCTCTTCTCCTGGCTCGTTGCTCGGCGAAACACGTGGGTGACCTCCACGCTCTATCTGTACATCCGTTATGTACCATATTCGCCCCTGACGGGTCAAAGGTCACCCTGAGGCCTAATCCCGCTTATAATTCCAAGGTCTTGACCTTAAACCATAGGAGTCTAGACTTTGACCTCTCCTCCTTCCTACATGCCCCTGTCCTTACTTAGGAACAGGAGAGACTAAAGGCCCTCTGCCCTGTGAGAGCTTTACGCACCTACATACAGAGAACAGCTGAATGGAGGGAAACAAACCAACTGTTCGTCTGCTTTGCTGCACCTGTTACAGGAAAGGCCCTATCAAGACAGCACCTCTCACATTGGGTGACGGAGGCCATTAAAAGGGCGTACAGTAGCAAAGGTCAACAGGTGCCCCCTGGAGTGCACACTTACTCAACTAAGGGCTTGGCCACTTCATGGTCACTGTTTAAGGGCGTGCCAGTTGTAGACATTTGCGCTACTGCGAACTGGAGCTCATTAAACACTTTTGCAAAGTACTACAGTTTGGATGTTACTGCGTGTGATGTCACTCAGGCTGTTCTTTCTAATACACAATAGAAAGTAGCTTTGAGATGCCTACTGGTCAATGGCAGACGTTCACACTAGCAGGCATTTTACTGAGCATTTCAAGGGCGTGAATGGATTACGTTCCCATAGCAAGTATGTTGCACCGAGAGACCAACTGAAAGGGAACTGAAAGTTATGCACCATAACTCATGTTCCCTGAAGGAAGGGAACGAGGTGCAACATATCTGGCCCTTTTCAATGCTGAAAGCTCGGTGAAGTGCAATTTTGGAGAAAGTTGGAGGGGCGTCAGTCGCTTAAGTACCTAAAGGGCGGTACCTCTGACGCGGGGTGACGCCCCCTGCCGTAAAAGGCGTGAATGTATTCCTTCAGGTAATCACGTGGGGGCGCAATTCCCATAGCAAGTATGTTGCACCTCGTTCCCTTCCTTCAGGGAACATGAGTTATGGTGCATAACTTTCAGATTTTACTACTAATTTCAGGATTAGCTTGGATGAAAAATGCCAAAGAGCTTTTGGTGCTGCTAAACCACAAACATGAACAAATGTGGCTCGCAAATCCCTCAGAAACTTGACAGTGACTTGTGACCAGTTGGTACATGAAGAGTCTCATCAGACTGAGGACCGTCACCTCTGCAAGTTCTCCTCCTTCAATTCACTTCTTTTTCTTCTTTCATCTCTTTGTTTTACACAACACCATCTGCTTGTTGGAGAGAGTTAGTCAGATATGGGAATTACGAGGGCTCTGTTTATTGTAAAACACTTTTTATTTTTTCTGATGTGTGTGAGAGAAATGGGGTGAGGTGGGCAGACTTGTGTTAAAGGAGTTTCACACAGTTATGTGACCCTTATTAAACGGTGTCTCCTGTTCTTTGTTCAAACGATGCATTCTCACACCACCTTAAACCCTTTTACCATCATGGAGGTTTTCCTTTATTACTCCAAGGAACTTCAGCAGCAGCTCCAGGCATGTCTCCAGTTCTGTTCCCCTCACATTTCCACTCTAACTGCTGAGACCGTGCCCCCCGGTCAGGAAACACAGGCCAGCCTGATGATGTGTTTTGTGCAAGCTGGATGCAGACAGACACGCCAAGACGCAGACACATCGAGATGTAGACACCTACACGTTCTGTCTTAATCTTTGTCTCGGTTTTTCTCCCCTTCACTCACGCACCGTTACAAGGCGTCCTCTGTGCCGGAGGCTGTGAATCAATGAAAGCAAACTCTAGTCTTTGACCTCTGAGTGTGGCTGTTGTGCATCAGCAGGTATTTTCACTCATAATAATGCCAAGGGGGAACGTGCACGCAAACACACACAGCACATAGATGCACACACACATAACCACACAACCGTACACATGTCAGCTAAAACAAATGAACATGATTGAGCACCTGACATAAAATGATCTAAAAGACAAGGGGTGAAGTCAACAATGTAACTGTTTGTTCAGATTCAGGAGAGCTTAGCTGAGTACAGTAGAGTATATTTATTGTCACATTTGCTAAACGTACAGATTAAACATCTGTTTTAGAAATAGTTGACATTTTTTAAATGTTCTAACACTTTAATATAAAAAAGTGAACACAAGAGGTAACTGAATGATGAATTTATTTCAGGCACGGTGGCGCGGTTGGTAGAGCTGCTGCCTCTCAGTGAGCAGGTCACCGGATCAAATCCCAGCCAGGGACCTTTCTGGGTGGAGTTTGCATGTTCTCTCGGTGCATGCGTGGGTTTCTCCGGGTACTCCGGTTTCCTCCCACAGACCAAAAACATGCATGTTAGTCTGATTGGTAACTAAATTGTCCCTAGGTGTGAGTGAGAGAGTGAATGGTTGTTTCTCATTTGTCTCTATGTGTCCCTGTGATGGACAGGAGACATGTCCAGGGTAAGTGCTATGTATGTGTTGTCATGATTGTATGTTCCTATACAAAGACAAAACTAGTTCTCTGCATTTAACCCATCCCACCTGGGATACACCCAGGTGGAGCAGTTGTCAGCTATATAAGCGCCCGGGGAGCAATTCGGGATGAGGTGTCCTGCTCAGAGACACCATGAGATGTGAAATGACCGGGGGTCGAACCCAGGACCTTCAGGTCTTGAGTCGGCCGCCCTGCCCCTGCACCATCACGGTCCCCAAAGTCCCCACCTGTACCTCATACCCCGTCTCTCACACAGTGATAGCTGGACATAGGCACCAGTGACCCCTGTGACCCTAATAGGAAGAAGAGTGTAAAAGATGATGGATGGAATTTATTTCCCTACGGGCTTCCTCCAGCACGTCGGTGACGGCCTACTTGTCCGTCGTTACCTGGAGCTCCTGCAGTTTTTCAGCCAGGTACGTTTGCATCATGGCGGACGCGTTTATTGCGCGCCGCGAGGCCCTTAGCCCTGTAGCATTTCTCGAGCAGATAAGCCGAGGCTCGACAGGCTTTGCTAGGCAGAGTCGGTTTCGTCCCAGATGACCTGGGAGCCAAATGACATGCCAGCATGTCCTCCATTTGTGGCACATTGGCTATTCCCGCTGCTTCCATCCCATCCACGTCGAGGAACTGCGAGAACGGTAGCAGCATGGGAGCCCTGGGCTCAGGCCAGGTACGAGTCAGCTCTGTAAGAAAATCAGGAAAGATTTTGTTTGCCTCAGATTCTTTGCCTTGTGGTGGACTGCTGCTTCATGTAAATATAATTTCCTGCCAACCTCGTGACTTGTTGACAGGGTGGAGGTTCGGGCCATGGGATCTGTAGCGCGTCCATTGCTCTGCGACACAAGTCGAACAGAGCAGGGATCGAAAAGTCAGTCTCTTGGAGCACAGACGCTGGGTGCGAGACAGGTCTCCCCCTGCTCGTCGTACTCGATGTCGGCGTCGTCTGCAGAGATTTCGCCTGAGGCTGATATCGAGATTTCGTCCTCGTTCATCATGCCTCGAGTGTCGAAGTTGGCTGTCAAGTCCCCGATGGGAGCCATCACATCTGGGCTGTCGTCCCATTCGACTCGGGTGCTGTCCTCCAGAGCCATGCTCTTGAGCTCCGGCGTGGGAGTGAGAGCCTCGGTAGTGTCTGGGTCTTTTGGTGCCGCAGCAGCGTCCATGGCTTTGGCGACAAAGTCCGCCAGGTACCTCCTCACCGCCTCCAGCATCTAGCTGTAGTGTGGGCAAGAGTCGGGCGCATCCAGCTCCATCTTCGCGTGCAGCATTCCCAAGCAGACGGGACAGGCCTCATGGGTGTCTGTCGCCGAGAGGTAAAAACCGTATCTGTTGGGGCAGGCGCGCGATGTTGGGCTCGCCGTCCTGCTAGCCTTTTTCGGAAGTCTTGTCTTTCACTTTCCTTTCTCTGGAGGCATGTCCGAGAGAAGACGAGCGAGTCCTTCCAAAATTCTTTTTCGAGACGTCTCCTCCATCGCGTCGCTTTCGCTGGCTAGCCTGCTACGAATTTTAGCAGAGGTAGCGATGTGACGCAGTTAGCGCCGTCGAGCGAAGCAGTCTGTGGAAAGAGAGGAAAAAACTTCGGGGTTAAGGAAAATTGCGTCAGACTAGCTTTCAAACCCACGTCAGTTCTAACCTACATGTGTTATGCTATGTGTGTGACACATGTCTTAAAAGTGAGTCTATGCGAGTGTTTATTATCAAAAGCAATCCACAGTTTCGATCATGACACCAAGGTCTCCGGATAACCACCACGTATCTGGCAACCAAAAATCAGAGGCTCAAAATGCAAAACTCAGATGTTGTAATGTCCTATTTTAGTTGCTAGCTTGGTGAAGGCTACTTGTTATGTGTTCTGTGGGCACAGTCAGACTCACCTCCCCATTTCACAGAACCCTGTCTTCTCAGGCTGCTTTAAGAAAAAAAATAGCAATATAAATATTAAAATGCCAGGTTCAAAAATAATCATATGATAGCAAGTTCTATTTTGGGACATAGCATTTATCTTCAAGAGATCCTTGATTTGCACAATGGATTTAAAAATGTTCAGTTACATAAAAGTGAAAGCATTAATTTAACCTTAAGCCAAATTCAAAACCAAATTCCCTATATCCTATTTGATCATTTGTAAAATATTCTATTACAGACAATTAGTTTAAATAACTCCTAAAAGGAAAACAGCTCTTAAAATAAAAAAATAAATAAAAAATAAAAATTTTAAACTTAATTTGACCTATTTATATTGCTTAATTAAATCACTAAGATATAGAAAGCTTTAATTTCTATTTGATCCTGCAGTATCTTCTTTTGGCCACTACGGGTCTCTACAGGCGTTTTGACGTTTTTCTCTTTCTGGGGTCAAAGAGCAACATTGACCATGATGATGACACGTCAGACTTGGATTTTTCTCCGTATTCATCTAGAAGATACTTACTAAAATCGGTTAGTGAATTTCTCAGCTTCTTTTTGTAGAGAAAACAAAAATTTAAAGCGTCCGGTTTTTACAGAATGACAACCTATCTATGGATTTTAGACGGGCGACAAAGTTTCATAGCTACGTTTAGCAACGTTAGCTTCCAGTTGGCTGCAATTGTTGACCCAAAAAAGTAATGTTAGCTGATTAAAGTCAGATAGTTTTGCCTTTAGATATTCAATACAAGAAATGCAATCCTGTCCGCTTGGTGTTAGCAAAATAATTTGGACTTTTTATCGTTAAAAAGTGCTAATAAATGAGCTGCTAGTGATTAGCTACACTAAAGCCAAATTCAATGCAAAATGCTCAAAGTTTTAGTTTGTTAAGCCTTAAAACCTAAAATATTTGGAACAGAATTTTGTAAACAAGATCGATCGATTACTCAAACGTTAGTAAACCATTCGGTTATATTTGTATGGTTGAAATATACATGCAAACATTTTATTTTAAATTAAATATTCTAGTTAGCTCTCCTGCTGACTTCATTGTTTCCGGATACGTTTTCAGATATTTTATCCCGTTATAATTGTTTCATAAGTGCAGAAAAATAAAAACGATTAACGTTTTATGTGTACTATTTAATCTGGACAAAACTCAGTTGTTCACCTCTGCCTCATGGACAAGGGACACTCATTTGAGGACCATTTGGACTGAGAGCACAGGTGGTTTGAGAGGGGAGTGAAGGAAGCCGTTTATATTGAGGGAGAAGCCTTCTCTTAACAGAGGAGGAGGTCTCAGATTCCATCCATCCATCCATCCATCCATATTCTTCCGCTTATCCGGGGTCGGGTCGCGGGGGTAGCAGCCTAAGTAGGGAGGCCCAGACTTCCCTCTCCCCAGCCACTTGGAGCAGCTCCTCTGGGGGAATCCCAAGGCGTTCCCAGGCCAGCCGAGAAACATAGTCCCTCCAGCGTGTCCTGGGTCTTCCTCTGGGTCTCCTCCCGGTGGGACATGCCCGGAACACCTCACCAGGGAGGCGTCCAGGAGGCATCCTAACCAGATGCCCGAGCCACCTCAACTGGCTCCTCTCGATGTGGAGAAGCAGCGGCTCTACTCCGAGTCCCTCCCGGATGACTGAGCTTCTCACCCTATCTCTAAGGGAGAGTCCAGACACCCTGCGGAGAAAACTCATTTCAGCCGCTTGTATCCGAGATCTCGTTCTTTCGGTCATAACCCAAAGCTCATGACCATAGATGAGGGTGGGAACGTAGATCGATCGGTAAATTGAGAGCTTTGCCTTTTGACTCAGCTCTCTCTTCACCACGACAGACCGTCTCAGATTCCAACTTTCAAAAATGTATAATGCAGCTTTAGGACTGATTCCCAGATGTTTCACACCTGATAGGAACAGAGGAGCCTCATCTGTGAATTAGACTAACAAAGACCTTAAGAAACCCTTACTGTTAAGGTGTGAGGTGTGATTTGTCAATTTACATATGTATGTGTGTTTCTTCTCTCAGCCTCTAAAACTTTACCCTCACACTCTGCTCTTTGAATTGAGAAAGCTCTTTAGATGAAGAGCGAAACGTCTTCTGTTACAAATAACGTCCAGTTGTTTATTGAACGCCTTTTTTATTGTTTTGTTACGTTTTGCAACTATTTTGACCATTTTTAATGGAATTTAAAGTTATTTATAATGATCCATTCTTAGCTCTTTTTACAGTTCTGGTGGTACAGTTTACCAACCTTGTTTGCAAGTGGGTTTATCTTATTATTTATTATCTCCTCCTGTTGGCAGTGATTAAAACAGGCAGACCCAATATAACCTCTGCTGAAATATTGGTCTACCTATCCAAAAAAGCTAAGGACTTGTACACAAGTAGCCTGGTGTTTGAAAAATGAATATCTGCGCAAAAAAAATATCTCCGTACATACATGTTCGGATATTTAAAATGTTTGTCTACATGTGCCCATTTATTTTCACCACAGAGCGTTGTAAAGAATATGCTGAACCCATAGGTGGCAGTGTAGTGTAGTCACAACCCATCAACCCAGCCACAACTTCCTGTTATTATTTCTTTTTTTCCCGTTTGTGTGGACAGAATACAAGGTTGAACTACTATTAAATACTATGTTGGGGTACAGAGTAAATTAAACGCAGGAAAATGTCGACTGGGAATCATGTCCGACTGGGAATCATGTCAGAGCAGGTTTGTTGACATTTTAGCGCTTTTTTCTCAGAGCATTATGCGACATCAGCGCCGTAGCAGCAGTAGTAGAAATCTCCGGTTCTGAAAGTCCACATGCAAACTTGAAAGCGGAGAATTCTCAAATCTCCACTTTGGTCTGAGTTTTTTAATTATTCGTTTATAATTACATCAACCGGAGTTCACGTGTGGATGAAAGGCCAACAAAAAAGTAGATACGTTTTGTCTTTCATTCGAAATACTTCCTCAGTCTGAGATGCTGTATTCAGCTCAGTCTTATAAATATCACCCTCTCACAGTGGATCAACCAGTTTTTTGAAAAATTCAGCAGGGAATCCATCTGAGCCGGGTGTTTTACTACTTTGCATATTCTTAATTGATGCAAATATTTCTTCTAATTTAATGGGAGCCTCAAGTTGATCAGAAATCAATTTGTCTATCCTAGGAATGTCAGTATTCTGAAGAAAGGCAAGTAGCTCATTTGAGTCTGGTTGTAGTTCAGATTTATACAGATTGCAGTAGAAGTTTTTTAAGATGTCACTAATGGAGACAGGATCGGAAACGAGGCTGCCCGACCGATCCCTGATTTGCGATATTGTGCGAGAGCCAGCCTTTCACTTCAATGGATGTGCCAGAAGTCTACTTGGTTTTTCCCCATGTTCATAATAAGTGGCTCGAGATCGAATCAAGAGACGCTCCACATCAGATGTTGTTAGAAGATCAAGTTCCATCTGAAGATCTTGTTGCTGTTTCAGTAAATCGTGTGATGGATTAATGGCATTTTGCCTGTCAATATTCTGAATTTTTGTTGATATTTCTAATATTTTAGTGCGTAGATTTTTATTGATACTAGCTGAAAAAGAAATAATCTGACCGCGAAGATAGGGTTTTAACGTTTCCCATAATAGTGAGGGAGAAATTGTATCGCTCTTATCGAACGTTAGGAAATCATCAATTGCTGATAGGATGAATTTATTGAATGGCTCATCTGATAACAGAAGACTATTAAATCTCCAATGAGGACTAGAACAGGGTTTATTTATGAAGTTTATATCAATGCTTAGAGGAGAATGGTCTGAAATAACAATCGGATAATAGTCAGAGGACGTGACTCTACATTAAAGAGCTGTCAACAAAAAATAATTATACGGGAATAGGATTGGTGTACCTGAGAGTAAAAAGAATAGGTCTTTGTTAGTGGATTCCGTGCCCTCCATGGATCTACATATCCATTTTGGGACACAAAATCCAAAATAGATTTAGACATATTAGACTGTGTAAAGGACCGAGATGAAGAGCGATCTAATGATGGGTTCCTTACACAATTCAGGTCCCCAGCTAGAATTAACAAATGAGTGTCAAGATATGGAAGTGTGCTAACTAGATTGTTTATAAAATCTGGATTATCAAAGTTTGGTGCATAAATGTTCACTAATAAAACTAGGGTGTGGAACAGAGAGCCCACAATTATAAGAAATCTGTCATTTGTATCCTTTATTATTTTTGATGCTGTAAAATGAATATTCTTATTAAATAGTATGGCTGCTCCTCTGGCTTTTGAGTTGAAGCTCGAATGGTAAATCTCCCTAATCCATCGATATTTAAGCCTGAACCGATTTGATTTTTGCAGATGTGTTTTCTGTAGGAATATTATGTCTGGGTTCAGGCGTTTCATATGAGAATATATTTTAGACCGCTCCACTGGATTGTTCAGACCTTTAACATTCCAACTTAGGAATCTAACAGCAGATGATGTTGAGGAAGCTTTAATCAACAGACATGTGACCTGTTTTTTATAATAAAGGTTGAAAAATGTTGCCATCCCTCCCAACTCCCCCCCCCGAGAAACATATAAAACCATTTTCCCACCCCACCTTACTTGCACTCGGCCCTTCCCCAAACAAAGGGACTGTGCAGACTCCAACAGGATTCACTAGAAAACTTATCCTTACAGCCAAATAGCACCACAACACAAAAAGAGAGAGAAAAAAAACACCCTCCTGTATTAGTTGACTCCCACAGAACTAGCAAAATGAAAAAAAAAACATTAAAACATATAATAGGCACTAATCTGGGAGAACGAGAACTCTTTCAGAAAACGGTGAATACTGATAATAACTAATGATAATAACTAATAATAATAACGTTCCCCGAATGTGAAATAAAGCACACTAATTATAATTCTTTTTTTAATATTTTTTATAAATACCATACCATACCATACCATTTTATTTATAAAGCACTTTAAACAGGAACAAGTCCACACCAAAGTGCTGGACAAACAAACACGCAACAGGCAACACAGACAATGAAGTACAACACGAAAAACATAAAAACATTGCAGATCATAAATAAAACGATCCAATACAAATCAGCTGGCATTGAAAGCAATGGAGTAGTAGTGAGTTTTTAACCGGGATTTGAAAACCGAGAGGGAGGGGGCCTGTTTGATGAGCAGCGGTAACTCGTTCCAGAGTCTTGGGCCTGCTACAGAGAACGCCCTGTCACCCCTGCGCTTAAGGCGAGTTTCTGGAACTATTAAGAGTACCTGATCCTCTGACCTCAAAGCACGTGGAGGGACATATGGGTGTATCAGATCCGAGAGATAGGCGGGGGCGAGACTGTTCAGCGATTTGTAGACATACATGAGAATTTTGAATTGGATTCGAAGATGAACCGGTAGCCAGTGAAGGGAGGCCAAGACTGGTGTAATGTGCTCTCTTTTGCGTGTGCTGGTTAAAAATCGGGCAGCTGCGTTCTGAACCAGTTGTAATCGTGCAATGGTGGCTTGACTGACGCCAAACAGAAGTGAATTGCAGTGATCAAGCCTAGATGTAATAGATGGCCTCCCTTCTCACCTTATAGCCATCCTCTCACTCCGATATGAATTTTTTTTAATAGAGAGAAAGGAAAGGAAAGACAGAAAGTAAGACAAAAAAACACAACAATTATCCACAAAAAAGCACAAGGCAAACACACCCAACTTCCGTCTGCAATCCTGCAAAGTACATGACAGAACAAAGCAACACATGCATAAAAACTAATAACATTTATGACCTTGCAGTATATTTCCATAAATATACATACCATACCTACAAGTATATACAGTATACATACATATACATTCATATTCATTCATATACCCATCTACATATCTGCATATATCTACATATACATCCCTGCATCCATTTGCGTGTGGTTGTGAGCATGCATAAGTGAAAAAGTTTCCTCCAATAGAACATTCAATAGCAACAGTGAGGCATCAGAGATCCGCCCCCCTCCCAAGGCCCGAGGCAGGCAAAGGGGCAACCAGAGCCCAAGACCCCAAGAAGGACCCCAAGCCCAGAGTCCCCAGGGCCACCCGAACAGGACGAGCCACTCACCAACTCCCCAGATCCGACCCAACGGGGAGAACAAGAGAAACCCCACCAGTGACTACACACAATGACCCCCCGGGGTCAATAGCGACAAATTCACAGGCCCCCGCCGGAGCCCGCTGCACCGACGCAGCCCCAGGGCTGGACACCGAGGCCCGGGCACCGGGGACGCCCACACCTCAGGCCCAGACCCGACAGGACCAGAAGACCCGAGCCCCACCAGGTAGCCACCAAGCCGAGCCGACACACGCCCAAACGCCCAACCCCAGACAGTGAGGGCCCCAAGCAAGCCCGCAGGCAAAGGAACACCCACCAGGGGGCCATGCGGCAGGAGCGCGACACTGAGTAGCCTCAGATGTATCAGAGAGGGGGCAGCCCAAGTCCCAGCCTGACAAACATTCATACACAGACATACTCATTCAGATCCACCCTCATCCTCACCCTCACTCACACAAAGACAAACCATAACAACACGTTCCATTCATAATCCCGATGCACACTCTATACCCCCCAGGTCCAAGACATGTACCTGCCTCCTACATGGGGCAGCCCACATCCAAACCCAGGAGGTAGCCCCATTCGTTCTGGGGTGGAAAGTAGCAGACATCCAAGATCCGGCCCAGCCCGCGCCCCGCCGACAGGACAGGACAGGACACCCGAGCCCAAGCAGCCCCAGGGGGAGCGCAATGCCAGCCCCGCCCACGGCGATCCCCCAGGCCCCGAACCCCCCCATAGTCCAAGACAACACCCGACCGCCCGTCACCTTACCGGACCCCACCCCCAGAATAGCCGCCAGAGAACCAGGGGGGTCAGAAAGAGAAAAAATAAATAAACCTAGACCCCGACACATACACCCCCGTCCCCAAATGTGCTGTTGATGTGTGTTGTTTTAAAGTGCACTTAAAAAGGGAAAGAGAAGGAGCAAAGGCTGGCATTGTACCAGTTTTCCCTCCACTCCAACTCTAACCCAGGTCCTTACTGTCTAAATGCATAATTGTGAGTGAGCACAGGCACGGTAGGCGAGAATGGTGTCATCTCGCCACCCATAACCTTAGTACTCACCCCAAATTCCTATATGTGAATTTTATGAGGATGTATATGAATGAATGTCTAAGGTGTATAATAAAATTGAGTCCCAGGTGGTTCTGAACAACAGAGATGTAAAAACATTATAGCACACCTGAGCCTCAAATCCCTAAATGTATTAATTTGAAATGAAGAGGGCGGAGGTGTGTGGTGAGGGACGGGGAGAAAATAATTGCAGGAACAATGTTCCCGCAGCGAGTCAGCTCCCCCGCTGACCCTGCATACCCCCAGTTCACCAATGTCCACCCAAGGATCAAGGCCAAACACCTCTCCGACCTCCGGGGTCATTGAGCCCCAGACCAGAGACGGACACGGCCACGAGGGCCACCGGCAGCAGGACCAACAGCCTACGCCCACCAGGGCTGCCAAAACACCCGCTACTGCAGTCAGCCCTCCGCCCAGGAGGACACGAAATCCCACATGGATGACACGGCCAAGAGCGTCCGCCCAACCGCCGACAGAGCCAGGAAGTATCTGGGACGGGCCCCCACCATAGTAAAGGGCCCGCATGCGTAGTCCCAGACCACCATCAAGGACATCCACTTAGTCCCCATCCCAGAAGAAATACTACACCCACCCTTCATACTAACAACTTTCAGAACACATAACACACTAGACACCCAGGCTGGGTTGACCTGCCCCCTCCCATTGGCCATCAGTCACGCTCCCAGACACCCAACCCCCCAGCACATGAACCCCAACCCACCAGCGAGCCGAGGGCCCCCGGCCAGGGCCGGGCACCAGAGCGCGAGCCAGCCCATAGCCCGGCGACCCGCCCGCCAGAGCCCAAGACCCCCGACCCCCACCAGGCCCAAGCCCGGGGACGACACGCCCCCAGAATCCCAAGCTCCCGGCGCCCACCCCGAAACCACCCCAGCACAGCCGGGTCACCGACCGGCGACCCATGACCGCCGCCACCGACCACCCGAGGGCCCGCATGCCGCCCCCAGCAGACATCCCCCAGAACCCCCCGGTCTTCCCCAGGTTGAAGGCAGGGTCCTCCCCGCCCAAGCAGCCCCAACCCCCCGGCGCCCCATGCCCCAACCTCCCCCACACCAGCCCCAATGCCCCACAAGGCCAGATCCCAGACCCCCCACCCTCACTACGTAACGGAGCCGATCAAAGAATGCCAAATAGATTGATCCGATGTGTCGGCAGATGCTGTTTCAAGACTAATATGATCTAACAGAAGATTTTTATACTGATTAATGCTAAGATTATTTTTATTTTTCCAATTTAGGAGTATGGTTTTCTTTGCGATGCATAAGGCAGTGAAAAGCATACAGGATGTATTTTTTTCTAGTATAACATCTTCAAAGATACCCAACAAGCAAACAGATGGAGAGAGTGGGATATTACATTTCAAACATTTAGACAAGTCTTCACATACCTTTACCCAGAACCTACGGACGGGTGGACAAAACCAGAGTGTGTGAATATAATCATCAGGTATATTACTTGTGCACTGTGAGCAGTGGCGGTTCTAGACCAGTTGTACTGGTGGGGCCAAGCTGGGGCCAGAGGTTTTGTCAGAGGGGCACGTTCATCAGATGAACGTTGTTACCTGTATATAATTTTGGACTGAGAAACTGAACCAAGACTTCACCTAACAGTTATTTTCATTATCATTTTATTTGCTTATTAATATATTTTATTCAGTCAATACAAATACTGTGTAAAATGTTTTATATTTTTCTCATTTGATTTTTTAAACTATTTTCTTTGGTTACAATGGTTAATCACTGCTTTAAAAAAATAAGAGTCAAGTAAGATTTC
>JBBPBX010022349.1:17661-41497 GCA_038048925.1 Garcialebias charrua
AAACATTCGCTGACCTGTATAGTGTACTCTATAGAGAACTTTATACTGTATTAACTGTAAATTAGATATTCTAGTCATTTTAAATGTTTTTAAACATATTTGAGACCAGGTGTTTTGGTCAAAGTTGACTGATAAATCTGTCTCCCATTTTGCAACAGGAAGTGTTATGGAGTCATCGATTCTAGACAATTTCTTGTATATTTTAGATAACAATTTGGGTTGTTTAAGATTAATGAATTCTGACACGCATATTGGTGTCTCTAACAATTCTCTATTAAGCTTAAATTTCTTTTTTACAATAGACTTAATTTGTTGATATTCTAAGAAGTATTTATTGTCAATGCCATATTGTATTATTAATTCATTAAATGAAATAAAGTCTACACCATCAAATATGTGTTCCAGACGTTCAATTCCCTTAAGTCTCCAACCTGAGAAATTTAACATATTATTTTCTTTCTGTATGTCAGGATTGTTCCAGATGGGTGTTTGTCTGCATGGGATTAGTGAAGACTTTGTCATTTTCAGATACTCCCACCATGCTGTCAGAGATGAGCGAATACTGATACTTTTTAAAGCAGACATGTTTTTTTTATATTGATACTAATAAATGGCAGATCTGAAACCCTAATATTATTACATAAAGTTTGCTCTATATCTAACCAAGTAATATCTAGTGCATTTGGATTTAGCCACTTTGAAATACAGGTAGTCCCCGACTTACAAGCGCTCTTACTTACGAGGTCCCGGACTTACGAGTATGTATCTCATTTAAAAAAAAATAATAATAATAATTTATTTTTTATAAATGAATACATGTACAGTACTGTACAGTCACCAAGCACTTAGCCTATCCTAACAGTTTTTAAAGATGAAGGAGTGAGTTGAATTGTCTCCCTTTCACATAAAGGGAGCTGGCTCCCTTTATGGGAATGGAGCCTGCAGGGAGGAGGGAGACAATTCAACTGACTCCTTAACTGTGCTAGGATAGGCTAAATGCTTGGTGACTGTACAGTACTGTACATTTATCTATTTATAAATAAAAACCTATAAAAAAATAAAAATACTGTATATACAGTACTGTACATTTATCTATTTATAAATAAAAAACAATAAAAAATAAAAATACTGTATATACAGTACTGTATATTTTAAATAAATAGATAAATGTACAGTACTGTGCAGTCACCAAGCACTTAGCCTATCCTAACACAGTTTTTAAAGATGGAGTGAGTTTAATTGTCTCCCTCCTCCCTGCAGGCTCCATTCCCATAAAGGGAGCTAGCTCCCTTTATGTGAAAGGGAGACAATTCAACTCATTTCTTCATCTTTAAAAACTGTGTTAGGATAGGCTAAGTGCTTAGTGACTGTCCAGTACTGTACATGTTTCATTTATTTATTTATTTTATTTATTTTATTTTTTATTATTTTATTTTTTTTACTATGTGATCCAACTTACGAATTTTTGACATACGAGCGCCCCCTAGGGACGGAACTCGCTCGTAAGTCGGGGACTACCTGTATATTCTAACCTATTTGCTAAATAGTAGTGATAAAAGTTTGGAAGTTCTAATCCTCTGGTTTCTTTAGATTTCTGTAATGTTTTTAAGCTAATACGTGGAGTTTTGTTTTTCCAAAGGAATTTAGATATGAAAGAATCCAAGGACTTAAACCATTCATTTGAAGGTTTATTTGGAATCATTGAGAATAAATAATTTATTCTCGGCAAGACCATCATCTTTACTGAGGCAACTCTTCCCATAAGTGAAATTGGTAGAGATTTCCATCTAGTAAGATCGTCTTCAATTTTCTTTAAAAGTGGTATATGATTTAATTTTATTGTCTTCTAATCTATGAGAAATCTTAATACCCAAGTATGTAATGTTACCTGATTGTAGTTTTTCATTTAAAGAAGCATTAAACACAATTTATTGGAAGAGCTGTAGATTTTGACCAATTTATAGAATAATCAGAAACTTGTGAGAATGAGTTTATTAATTTGATAACATTAGATATAGAGTTTTCTGAGTTTTGAAGAAAAAGTAAAACATTGTCAGCATATAAACTAATTTTATGTTCTATATTTTTACACTGTATGCCTTTAATGTCAGCAGTTTGCCTTATTGCTGCTGCTAAAGGTTCAATAAACATAGCAAATAATGCTGGTGAAAGTGGGCATCCCTGTCTTGTGCCCCTCTCTAAACAAAAGCTTGAAGATATTTGATTATTTGTCCTGACACATGCTTTTGGTGAGTTATATAGTATTTTCAACCAATTAATAAAATAGTTTCCAAATCCAAATTTAATCAAGGTAGCATATAAAAAATTCCAATTTACTCTATCGAATGCTTTTTCTGCGTCTAAAGATAAAATAGCTGTTTCAATATTTTTACTATATTCTCTATTAAATTATATAATCTGCGAGTGTTTGTAGTCGAATGTCAGAGTCAGAGTCAGAGAGTCTTTATTGTCATTTGCACAGCATGTGGTACATGTGATGAAAACGAGATTATGTACACGGGGTCCCAGTTACATCCAAAAACAAATGCAAGAGAAAAACAGTAATAACATCTAGAATTAACTAAGAGAAACATCAACTAGTAATACACTAAGCCCTAATGTAGTAGAAAAACATCATTATAAACAGCAGCACGAACATGAGTCTGTATGAGCAGATGGTCACAGATGAACACAGCAACAAGAAAACAGATCAGCATCAGCATGATGTGATATTTTGCAGTGTTTATTCTTATTATTTATTTATTCATGAGTCTAACAGCCTCAGGGTAGAAGCTGTTCCTCAGTCTAGTGGTTCTACATTTGATGCTCCTCAACCTCCGTCCTGAGGGGAGTGGGGCAAAGAGTGAGTGTGCTGGGTGAGTGAGGTCTTTCATGATGCAGGTGGCTCTTTTCCTGCATCTGGAGGTGTAAATGTCTGTGATGGTGGGGAGACTGACTCCAACAGACTTCTGTGCAGCCTTCACCACTCTCTGTAGAGCTTTCCTCTCTGCAACTGTGCAGCCTCCATGCCACACATTGATGCTGGAGCACAGGATGCTCTCCACTGCACACCTGTAGAAGGAGGTGAGGACTGGGCTGCTCAGACCAGCTCGTCTCAGCCGTCTGAGGAAGTAGAGTCTCTGATGACCTTTCTTGATCAGGCTGGTGGTGTTGTTGCTCCAGCTGAGGTTATCATTCAAGTGTACACCCAAGTATTTGTAGCTGGAGACCACCTCCACCGCAGATCCACCTATGTTCAGTGGGGCATGGGTGTGTTTGTTCCTTCTGAAGTCCACAATCATCTCCTTTGTCTTCTTCACATTCATGTGAAGATTATTCTCTTTGCACCAGCTCTCCAGGTGTTCCACCTCCTGTCTGTAGCTGGACTCATCATTGTTTGTGATGCATCCCACCACCGCTGTATCATCTGCAAACTTAACAATATGACAGCCTGGATGTGTGGCTGTACAATCATATGTGAGCAGAGTGAACAGAAGAGGGCTCAGCACACATCCTTGGGGAGAGCCAGTGCTGAGGGTTATGGTGGAGGAGGAGAAGTTGTGGATCTTCACGGACTGTGGTCTGTTTGTTAAGAAGTCTAGTACCCAGTTACAAATGGAGGGGCTTAGTCCAAGTGTGGATAGTTTGTCTATCAGAGTTTGGGGGATCATGGTGTTGAAGGCAGATGTGAAGTCCACAAAGAGCATGCGCACGTATGAGTCCTTCTGATCCAGGTGAGTGAGAGCAGTGTGGACCAAAGAGGAGATGGCGTCCTCTGTTGATCGGTTCTCGCGGTATGCATATTGATGAGGGTCCTCGTTGATGTTGACGGTTGTCTTGATGTGGGACATGACCAGTTTCTCAAAACATTTAGCGACTATCGGGGTGAGGGCCACCGGTCTATAGTCATTCAGACCAGTCACTGTGGAGCTCTTTGGAACTGGGATGATGGTGGCGGTCTTCAGGCAGGTGGGAACTGACTCCAGTGAAAGTGAGGTGGTGAAGATGTCAGCCAGCACCTCACAGAGCTGGTCCGCACATTCCTTCAGAACTTTCCCTGGGATGTTGTCTGGTCCGGTTGCTTTATGAGGGTTGATCCTTCTGAGACTGCCTCTCACTTCTGCTGCGGTCACTCTGAGATGCTCTTCATCTGGTGATGAGGTGAGTCTGGTGCTAGCTGGTCTGTTTGGATCTTCAAAACGTGCATAAAACTTATTGAGGGCATCAGGCAGAGATGGGTCCCTGGGGCATTGTTTGCTCTTGCCTTTGTAATCTGTTATGCATTTAATACCCTTCCACATGCTCCGTGGGTCTTGTGAGGTGAACTGTCCCTCGATCCTCTGTGCATACGTGGCCTTGGCCTTCTTAATGCCATCAACCAGTTCTTTCCTGCTCTTTCTCAGCTCCTCTGTATCTCCGGACTTGAATGCAGTGTCCCTGGCTGCTAGCAGGGTGCGGACTTCCTTATTTAACCAGGGTTTTTCGTTGGGGTAACATTTAACATATTTTTTTATGGATACATTTTCAGAGCATGTACTGATGTAACCCAGGACTGAGGAAGCATAAAGTTCCAGATCCACTGAGCTCCCATCAGTAGTTGCCTCCCTGAAGACAGACCAGTTTGTATTCTCAAAACAGTCTCTCAGCATGGAGGTGCTACCTTGCAGCCAAACTCTTATCTCCCTTTGTTCCGGCTTGGAGCGTCTCAGCGGGGGAAGCTGTCTTGGGACCAATATCAAAGCGCAATGGTCGGAAGCCCCGAGCGGTGGGCGTGACTTCGTCGTGTACGCCCCTTTTACATTCGTGTAGACTTGGTCAAGCGTTTCATTTCCTCTTGTTGCTATGAAAACACACTGATTGAAGGTTGGGAGGGAGACTTGTAGGTCCACGTGATTGAAGTCATGACAAACAATGAAGAGCCCCTCAGGATATTTACATTGCAGCGAGGTGAGTAAGTCATGAATTTCTCCCTGGGCGTCATTAGCATTAGCATCAGGGGCTATGTAAATAGCGGTGATTAGGATCACAGAATAGTCACGTGGCATGTAGTGAGGACGACACCTTAGTGTTAACAACTCCACAGCAGCTGAGCAGAGCCTTTTGATAACAGCACAGTTCGAGCACTAATCTTTGTGCACGTAAATACAAACACCGCCTCCTCGTGTTTTCCCGTAGTCTCGGTGCACCGGTCCGTTCTGAAAACGAGCTTGTCGTCCAGCTCATAAACAGAGTCCGGTGTATCCTCAGAGATCCACTTTTCTGTCAGGCAGAGCACCTTCTCAACTCCTCCGACGCTGTTACTCTCAGTCGGAGCAGGTCCATTTTGTTGTCCAGCGAGCAGACGTTGGACAGAAAAAGAGCCGGCATCGGGGGTCTCCCGGTTTTAGCGTCTTCCTAAGAATGTCTTCCTTTTATAAATCCATTTTGATCTGGATGAATAATGAAAGGAGTTATCCTCTATAATCTTTTAGAGAGGGCTTTACAAATTATTTTAACATAGACATTAATAAGAGAGATGGGGCGATAACTTGTAGGCAATACTGGGTCCTTGCCTGATTTTAAAAGGAGACTAATGTTGACTGAGTTCATATGTGTTGGAAGCCTGCCATTTTCTTCTGATTCTAATAGCATTTTGTAAAATATTGGTTCCAATATATTCCAAAATTCTTTATAAAATTCTGCTGGAAAGCCATCTGGACCAGGAGATTTTTTATTTGGCATTTTTTTATTGCTTCATGGAGTTCTGCTGATGTTAATGGTGAGTCTAGGTCTGATGATTGACTACTGTTTAATTTTGGAAGTGTTACTCTATCCAAGAATTGATTGATATCCTCATTTGTTGGATTTATTTGTGGAGTATATAGAGTTTTATAAAAATCTCTAAAAACACTGTTTACTTTTCCCTCATCATAAGTTATATTTCCATTTGTGTCTTTAATACCGTATATAGATGTTTTTTCTTTGTTTAATTTGAGTTGGTTTGCTAAAAAGCTCCCTGATTTATTACTATGTTCAAAATGTTCTAATCGAAGCCTTTCTACCAAGAATTTGTTCTTTGCTCTAACACAGAATATAAGCAGAATATAAGCAGAATATAAGCAAAATTCACTACATCACCAGGAATGATTGTAAGAACCAACAGCCCTTGATTTGAATGTTCCCTGTCGAAGTTTTAAAAAAATTAAAGCATGTGGTAAATTATTCTGTATGCAACAGGAAGCTAGCAGAGCTAACTGCTAACAGCATTAGCTCTCTGTGAGGGGCAATTAGTTCTTGTTTGCTACAGGCATTAACTACCGGTACTAATTCAATCAGTCCCGAAATAACAACAAAGGATGATCAACTACAAAGTAGCTCTAATTTAGGGCAAAAATGATGCAGTTGACACTCCGGTGAAACATTATAGCTATCGTTAACATGAGCAAACAAAAACGTTATTTTACCAGCAAGTACAATAAAAACGGAATCAAATTTGAGCACTTAACATGTGTCAATAAACTGTTACATCAACCAGACTGACCTGATTTCAGCACTTCGTCACTGTAATGAGATTTTGCAGCAAACAGTCAGGAGATAGCCTCACGGTTCTTCATTTTTTTCCTTCTTCTTTGTGCACCGCACCAGGCAGGTCACGTGTTCACTGACAAGCCCCGCCCCAAACCAGTAAAAACATGTAAATGCGAGGTGTCGCCACTCAGAGCCATTAGTAAAGTAGCAACTCATTTTGAGCTAGTATGCAATGCACATATTATTTAGTAATGGTCCCGCCTTTTACAAAATAACAAAAAGATTAGTAATAATAGCTTGACTTATTATGTAAATGAAAATTTGGGGTTACAGTGTAATCACTCATGTACTGTTTTACTACATTTATGGATTGCCAGCCTCGTTGAGCTCCTACTGTATTTAGCCTGTCCATTTTATCATCTAAACCCAAGTTAAGGTCACTTCCCATCACCATTGCGCAGTCCATGTGATTTGATAGAATAGAAAAGAGATCATGAAAAAAACAGCGTCATCCACATTTGGCCCATATACACTAACAATACAATAGTTTTGACTGAATATGGATAATTTTAATATTATATATCTACCGTGAGGATCTATTTTTGTGTCTAATATTGTGAAGTTAACATTGTTATGTATTAGTATTGTTACCCCCTCTGTCTCGAATTATAGCAGGCTGAAAATACATCAGGAAACTCAGCAGATTTTAGCTCATCCACAGTTGATTGTAATCTATGAATTTCTTGGAGTAACACAACATCTGCTTTTAATCTTTTGATCTTGTCAAAGATTCTATATTTTTTATGTTGGCTACCGGCTCCATTAATATTCCATGTGACAAACCTTAAAGTGCCCACACTAGTGATTGTGAGAATATAGATAAACCACACCCATAATCACAAAAAAATAAAATAGGATAAAAAAATACAGGTACAAACATAATCTTTGAGGGTTGACTATTTATCATTAAGAAATACCCTTAGCAAAAAGAAGTATACTTAAGTTTAATTTATTTAGTATACTCGAGTACAAGTATAAGTATAAAAAGTAAACTTCTCAATGTGTACTTGTAGTATACTATTAGTATTTAAATTTAATACTTAGTTGTGCTAGATTGAGAAAAATCAAGTTTATTTTAGTATACTTAAAGTATACTAGTAGTACACTTGTTATTAGACTTCCAATGTACTCATTGTGTACTTATAGTTTATATTTTAGTATACTTATAGTATTCTAGTAGTACACTTTTATTAGACTTCCAATGTACTTCTAGTTTATAATTTAGTTTATTTTTAGTATACTTAAAGTATACTAGCAGTACACTTTTTATTAGACTTCCAATGTACTTCTAGTTTATATTTTAGTTTATTGAAGTATACTTAAAGTATACTAGTAGTACACTTTTAATTAGACTTCCAATGTACTTATAGTGTACTTCAAGTTCATATTTTAGTTTATTGAAGTATACTTAAAGTATACCACTAGTATACTTTTCTTTATACTCCAAATGCACTTGTTATTTACTTCTAGTTTACAGTTTAGTTTATCATTTAAGTTAACATTTTTGAATTTCTAAAACTAATACCATGTTGTCATTGTATTTGTTAGGTTACACTTGTAAGTTTGCTTAGTAATACGTGCACAATACTATTTACCGTATATGCTAAAAATTATTTTCTAAAGTATTCTGAAAGATGTGTTTACAAAGTCATAAAACAAGGTCTTGAGAACTTCAATATTTTTATATAAAATTAAGGTGCAGCTCAAAAACAGTTTACAAAACAGCAGCGTTTAAAATGAATCCCTTCCAAGTTTTAAAAATTGAAAGGAAAAGGTGCACATTTGCATTTCAAGGTGTAAACATAAAGTCCAGAACACAATGTAAAAATGTGTGCATTTGCTTAAACAAAGCAAAAATAGTGTCTCCAACTGGAAACTGAAGCCTTTCTTTTTCAGAAGGCATCTTCACATCTTTGGGGGGGAAAAAAGAAAAAAAAATTCTTCACCGGTAGTTGTTTGGCATAGTTTATGTTGTTGCATTTTTTTCTTATGGCTCTTCGCACATCTTGCATGGTGATGTCAGGGAACTTTGCCTTGGTGTATACTGAAAAAAAAATAATAATAATTACTCCAATGTTATACCATTGTATCATCAGTGTAATTACTCTCACATCAAACATTTCTTTAAAATACCAGGTAGGTATCTAGGTTTCACCAGTGATAAACAATAAATTAGTATTAAAGGTGCAGTCTGCAGTTTCTGTAGAATGCAGCACTTAGAAAAATTTTCAACAGGCAAAGCATTCTGATCCCTCCCCCTCAGAGCCATATATGGATCTGCTCCCCCTTGCTCTGCTGAAATTCAAATTAAAGCTCTGTTTTTATTGGCTGGTTAACGGCGGGTCACTGTGGCTTTTTAGAAATGCTTTTAGTAACACCTGGAGAAGCAAGGGGACTATACTGTAGTTTTTTTCAAAGATTACTTTGTCTAACATCAGTCTGTCAGGAGATAGTGACAGAGTGAAGAAATATGTTTAAAATATATTTTTAGAAAACTTACAGACTGCACCTTTAAAGGGAACCACAATTACTTTTAACATTTGACTTTATTTGATAAACTTTTATTTTAACTGTAGAAATACTGTAGGGTGGTTTAGTTTAGTAAATTTTTTAAATATATTTTAACATGGACAGAGCCATTTTATTTACAAGCAAAGCATACTTTGTAAATGACGCACATAGGTTATCGGCTTTATCCACCCTGAAGCTTATTCTTGGACAATATCTGATGATCAGCTCTTTTAAATGAACCCAGAGTGCGCTGACAGAGAGGAGAATGTAGAAACGAGTCAGGCTGAAGCTGAAAATGTGGCTGGAGGACAACAGAGCTGCTTCATGGAAGAAGAACCTCAGCTGCAGCTTCAGCCTGACTCGTTTCTACATTCTCCTCTCTGTCAGCGCGCTCTGGGTTCATTTAAAAGAACTGATCATCAGATACAGTATTGTCCAAGATTACCGTAAGTTTCAGGGTGGATAAAGCTGATAACCTACGTGCGTCATTTACACAGTACGCTTTGCGTGTAAATAAAATGGCTCTGTCCATGTTAAAATATATAAAAAAATTACTAAACTAAACACCCTATAGTATTTTTAGTCATTATTTTACAGTTAAAATAAAAGTTTATCAATTAAAGGTGCAGTCTGCAGTTTCTGTAGAACGCAGCACTTAGAAAAATTTTCAACAGGGAAAGCATTCTAATCCCTCCCCCTCAGAGCCATATATGGCTCTGCTCCCCCTTGCTCTGCTGAAATTCAAATTCAAGCTCTGTTTTTATTGGCTGGTTACAAACTCTGTTTTTATTGGCTGGTTAACGGCGGGTCACTCTGTGTTTTTAGTGTTTTTATAAATGCTGATAGAGAAGCAAGGGGACTATAGTTTTTTTCAGAGATTACTTTGTCTAACATCAGTCTGTCAGTAGATAGTGACAGAGTGAAGAAATATGTTAAAAAATATATTGTTAGAAAAGTTACAGACTCCACTACAAAGTTACATAGTGCAGCTTTAAAATATACACATGTTAAAATATACTTAAAATAAAAGTTGATCAATTAATTTAACAACTACGAATAATACCGGTAACCTGCATTTAGCTTTGATTGTAAACTTTTTTTATTATAGAGCGCATAACCAAATCCAATCCAATCCATATGGTATCAGTGAATGGCATTTTTAGGTGATTGTATCAGAATCTGCATCATAAACCATGAACGGAGCATGGAACATTACAGTAATTTGTTCATAAAACGATAAAAACATTAGGAATGTATGTGGGAGATGAAAAGATGAGCCACAATAGGAAAATTCAGTAACTTGGGCATGGGGGATGGAGAGCTGAGCTAAAACGTGAGCAGGTACCTGCTTTGTTGTCATCTTCAGTCATCAGCTGCTTGATCTTCTGTCTGTTCCGCAGAGCTTCAATGAGACGAGGCAGGGTGACGTCATCATTTGGGTCAGTCAGCTCAGAGGAGGGTAGAGGGGGTAGGCTGAGCATCAGGTTTCTTATAACAGAGGAGGTCCCATCTAAAGAAACGGAGCGAAAATCTGCAATTTTCAAAAAGTTTTTATATTTATTCAATTCCTTTGTAAATCCTTTAATAAGATTTTCTTTCCTTACATTGCCTTTTTTAAAACATTTATTGGATGATATGTCTGTACTTTGATAGTTTTTATGGTTGACTTTTTTTTTACCTTTATATAATGGACCACCACGCTCCTCTAACTTGCATGATAGCTCCTCTGTGAAGGCCTGGTTTCTATAGCGACGGCCTGGTTTCTATAGTGACGGCCTGGAGTAAAGCCACAAATGGGTTTGTCCATGGGACGAGCAACTTCCACCTCCTGGGTCATCTCTGCAAACCGCATCACCAGCTGCACAAACAGAGCACGTCTTGCTTATTTGACAAAACAAATACATTTTGTCTGTATAATACGGACTCAGTGATCATGGGTTACTTTTGAATCTCTGTAGGGGACCATCTATAAACAGAAATCTAACATGAACTACACAGTTTATCTGAACGTAAGTGGTGTTCATCTTTAGGCTGAAAACAAACCTTGTTTGTGCCACACGTCTGGTTTTCTCTGAGTATTTCGGTGCAGGTCCGCAGATTCAGCAACGACTGATTAATGTTACCTGTAAAGTAAAATGATATTAGGTTAAGTGAAACAAAGGTTGAGAGTAAAATCAGATCCTGCTGTTGGATAACAAACCTGCTTCACGTATCCATGTGCCCTTTCCCCCGGTCCTGCCAATGCGCTCACTCCCTGCCAAGTCCACCAGGCACAGCTGACTAACTGTAACCTGGTTCTTATCCTGACGAATCAAAAAGTGACAAAACTGAATTGTGAAAACTGTAATTCATCTCAGTTGGTACTACGACTGTGGTTCCAGCTGACCTGGAGAATGTTGTCACCATCGGCATCAAGAGGAGCCTGAGCCAGCTTGATGATGAACACGCTGTGTGAGCGACTCGACTCCCTGTTTAACCAAGTGTTTGCAACCTTCCTCTTCTTTTGACCTGGAGAGAGATAAAAATATATCACCACAAAAAACATTTAAAAAAAAAAGAAACAGCATAATAATTCATTCTACAATTTCAACTCTTCCAATTTATGGCATCAAGCTGATCCTTTCGCATACCATCAGGGGTATCATATAACTTCTTATCTATCATTTATGTGTGCAATCAAAAGATGTAGAAATAAATTGTATTGTAATGTTTCCTAGCCTGGTTAAAACCAGACCCTGTCCTTCACTTCACTTCAGACAAGGGTCTGGACTTTCTCCATTTAAAAACGATTCTTGCTGGAGGCGTGAGCTCTGCTGATGGCTGCTCCCCCGTGGTCTTCTGAACTTGACTTCAGCTCCGCCTCCTGCTGAATTTCTCTCGCTCCGTTGTATATTCTGTGTTTATATGATAATAAAACGTCCTAATAAAATAAAATAAAACCATGGAGCGCTGGTCCAACACACCAGAAGACCAGGAAATCTGATGGGACTCGGGCAGCAACTTAAAACCTGACTTTAATTCTCTCGTGACAACCTGAGGCATTTCCTTGTTCAGCGGAGGGAGAGGAGGAGGAGGGAGCGAACACTTGACTTTTGGGAAAAAAACAAAAGAAAACTCCAGATAAGGGATTAAGAAGGGGAAATTAATAAATTTGTGTCACATATAAAACAGTCCTGCATCGCTTTGAATGAGAACATGCGGCTGCGAGCTGGCTGCGCGCTGGGACAGGTGGGGGCATTTCCTTGTTCAGCGGAGGGAGAGGAGGAGGAGGAGGGAGGAGGGAGCGAACACTTGACTTTTGGCCAAAAAAACAAAAGAAAACTCCAGATAAGGGATTAAGAAGGGGAAATTAATACATTTGTGTCATTTATACAACAGTCCTGCATCGCTTTGAATGAGAACATGCGGCTGCGAGCTGGCTGCGCTGGGACAGGTGGGGGCGTGGGTTAGGGGCCAAAAACTCCGCCCCTTCTGTTCTCTGATTGGTCCGGTCAAAAATCTACCGGAGAAATCGTTGTCTATGAGAGAAGTCCCAGACTGTGCAGTGAAGGGAAATGAGAATTGAGCGGAGCTGTGCAGGAAGGCGAGGGCCAGGCTAAATGTTTCCCCAAATGGATCAATAACGTACAGTATCCATGCATTCAGTTAATTACCGTGTCATCAGGGTCAGACAACACTTGAACAGAGATGGGTGGAGCAACAGGTGTACAGTTGGTGTTGAGTGGATGGAAGCAACGCTGAGATCCGATAGACCACATCTTTCAACTGTTTCACAACTGCTGGAAGCTCTGTAAAAGAAAAAAAAAACAAGGGCAAAAGAACAAAAATTGTGAGTCACTATAGTTTTTTGATACCATTCAAAATTTACATTAGTCATTTGTGCAATGAAGAGCTGAGATATAAATAAGGAGGAACAGGAAGTAAGAGTCTGATCTAAAGACTAAATATAACATTCAAACAAGGCGTTCTCCATTTCCACATTTGGTTTTAAAAATAAGTGTCTCATCACTTGCTTCACTCAAACTACTGTACTTGCTAGAAATTACCTCTCAAGGAATCTAATATCACTTTCCCTTCAGCCTGTTTTCTGCCTGAAGCAGCCACAAAAACAGTAATGTTGCAGAAATACGTATTTCAAGTAAATTAGTATTTCAGCCTGGCTGCGGTTATTGTTCTGCTGGCTAGTAGCGCATGTGTGTTAACAGAGATGCGACGCAAACATGCTTGCGTGGATGCGGGGCCTTGTCTCTTTGAAAAAACATCCAGAAACTTGAAGCAAGCCCCCCCCCCCAAAAAAAAAAACTCGTAGCATATATGGTTTATTTAAACGCTAGAATAACATATTCTAACGTGCAGTGTTTTACTTGCCTCAATTCATCTACCTCAGCAACGTAACACACCAGTTTTAGCTCGTTAGCTTACCGTTAGCTTAGCTCATAGCCACAGCAGGTTTTGTTAATTCAAGTGAACAAAAAACATCTAGCAAATAAACAAAACAGAACCGTACCTTCAACTTCCAACTGAATGTCCAGTCGTCGTCCAGACCAGTCGAAGTCTAATAAAAAGCAAGTTTTACGAGCGCTGAGTCAGAGACAAGAGCTTCTTGTCCGACAGCTGAACAGGAGTCAGGACATTTGAACAAAGGCAGCGCGCGAAGCGAGAGTCGCGTTCTTCTTCTTCTATTAAATTTATTGGCGGTTGGCGAACTTATTTTAAGCGCATTATCGCCACCAACTGGACAGGAGTGTGGATTTGGACAGAAGAAATAATAATAATAATAAAAATAAATTAAAATTCAATAATGATACTAATAATGATGATGATGATGACGATGATGATGATAATAATAATACCCTGATGCATGCTCAATAATAATAATAATAATAATAATAATAATAATAATAATAATAATAATAATAATAATAATAATAATAACAATATAATGATATTCTTTAATAAATAATAAGGTAATTAAATTTGTAAAAAATAAATAAAAAAGGATTGAGGAAATGTATTAAAAATGCATTCTTAATAGTATCTAATGTAGTTCATAAAAACTAAACTTCAAGTACACAGCCTTATTTTAAAGTATAAAATGAGTATACTCTTAGTACACTTAAATAAACTTATTTTTAGTATATCTCAGACAAGTACATAAAAAGTATACTTCAAGTCAGATTAAATCACAGCCTTATTTTAAAGTATAAAATAAGTATACTCTTAGTATACTTAAATAAACGTCTTTTTAGTATATTTCAGATAAGTACTTAAAAAGTATACTTCAAGTCACATAAGTACCTAAAAAGTATACTTGAAGTATACTTAAATATACTACTTTTTGCTAAGGGACTGCTCACCTTTAGTAAAGTTTATGACTATTAAATGCAGACCGTTCGATTTACCGAGGGAATTTACAGCTGTTATGATCGTTGATGTATATATTCCTCCAAACTCCAACAGCAAAGTTAGAGGTGAGGCACTAAATGAACTATATCTGCACATCAGTGAGCAGCAAATAGCCCATCCTGATGCTTTTCTCCTCATAGCTGGTGATTTCAACCAAGCAGATTTAAAGAGTGTATTACCAAAAACGTACAGAAACATAAACTTTCCAACAAGAGGCAAAAATACACTGGACCAAGTCTACACCACCATGAAAAGTGCTTACAAGGCCCTCCCCCTCCCCAACATTGGTGCTTCTGACCATATCTGTGTTATGCTAAAGCCAGCTTACAGACCACTGGTGAAAGTCACAAAACCAGTTCGCAAGCAGATACGAGTGTGGCCAGAGGGGTCTTCAGAGGTACTCCAGGACTGTTTTGACACCACAGATTGGAGCATGTTCAAGGAAGCTGCTACCACAAACAACAACACATGTCTCCAGGAGTACTCAGACACTGTATGCTCATACATCACAAAATGCATTGATGATGTTACCAACATCAAGACCATCACTGTTCGGGCAAATCAGAAGCCATGGCTGACAGCAGAGGTTTACAGACTCCTGAGAGCCAGGAATGCTGCCTTCACAGCGGGAGATCAGGTGGGCCTGAGGACAGCCAGAAACAACCTGGCCCGGGGCATCAGAAAGGCCAAGAAGCAGTATTCCAGGAAAATAGCTCACCGCTTCAAGGACAGCAAGGAGACACAGAGTCTGTGGCAGGGAATACAGACCATCACTAATGGTGTGGTTACACCGAACAGCTTTTCAACCTCCAAAAAGCTCGTCACGCACGCAAGTGGACACACTTGTGAATGCAGCATGTCCAGCCCTGAACGCCAGAATGCGAAACAGCTGCTGGGTGTGTGGGAGGAGCTTACCGGTATACAGAGTCCTGCGCACAGAGTCCTGCGCACTCCGCCAGGCGAGGAGCTTTTTATTTCCGTCTCTGTGGAGCAGACTTGACTGGTCGTGAAGGACTTGTCGCGAACACACAGCTACAATGAGTTTCTCTTCCATAGTACACGACCTCGCGGGTCTTTTCTGTGTCCCACAAACAATACGTCACATAGTGCGCGCGCCCCCTCGTTTCCGCGTCACATAGGGACTCTCCCCCTCTCTTCTCCTCCTCTCTTCTCCCCCCGACACTCCCTGATTGGTTGACACACCAACCAATCAGGTAGAGTTGAGCGGCGTTTGAAAGTTTGAACCGCAAAATCTTCAGCATGTTGAATGCGCGGTTTGGAGGCTGAAGCCGGTTCACGTGCACGGAAAAACGCTTCCCAGCACGCTCAACACGCACGCGACGTGACGCCCGACGCCAAGACGTGGCTGGAAGCGCGTCCCCCATTGACTTTACATGTAAACTGGATGCTCCTGCTGCTGAAACGCTGTTCGGTGTGACTACACCATAACTACAAACCATCGCCCCAGACCTGTGACAGCACAACCACCACGCTGAATGACCTGAATGACTTCTTTGCTCGGTTTGAGGCATGTAACAGCACACCTGCACAAAAACTCCCCCTTCTCCTGATGGCCAGGTGCTGGCGCTGTCTCATTAACACTAATTTGACTAAGGCTGCGCTTTTTTGCGCAAGGGAACTTGGCTTCCAAATCCCCCGGTCCCTTTCAGTGGGCTATATAATGTCGATTCACATGCTAATGACCCTGCTAATGACCCATTAATTCTACACCTACACCCCCCCACCCCCTACCCCTCAGTCCAAAATCCTTGGACCCAGTGCAAGCCTTGTATAACACATAAGCATTTATCGCTGCCAGGTCAAGCATGTTGTAGAACACGGCAATGGGCCGCTCCGTATATAAATGTGCAATCTGGTCCATTATACCGGTATGTCAGTTGACCTCAGGTCATGTGACCTGTGTTGGTCCGTCAGTTTACCTCAGGTCATGTGACCTGAGTCGGTTTGTCAGTTGACTTTATGTCGTGTGACCTGTGTCGTTTTGTCAGTTGACCTCAGGTCATGTGACCTGTGTTGGTCTGTCACTTGACCTCAGGTCATGTGACCTGTGTCGGTCCGTCAGTTGACCTCAGGTCATGTGACCTATGTCGGTCCATCAGTTGACCTCAGGTCATCTGACCAGTGTCGGTCCGTCAGTTGACTTCATGTCGTGTGACCTGTGTCATTTTGTCAGTTGACCTCAGGTCATGTGACCTGTGTTGGTCCGTCACTTGACTTCAGGTCATGTGACCTGTGTCGGCCCGTCAGTTGACCTCATGTCATGTGACCTGTCTGTCAGTTGACTTCATGTCGTGTGACCTGTGTTGGTCCATCACTTGACCTCAGGTCATGTGACCTGTGTTGGTCCGTTAGTTGACCTCAGGTCATGTGACCTGTGTCGGTCCGTCAGTTGACCTTAGGTCATGTGACCTGTGTCTGTCCATCAGTTGACCTCAGGTCATGTGACCTGTGTCGGTCCGTCAGTTGACCTCATGTCGTGTGACCAGTGTCGGTCTGTCAGTTGACTTCATGTCGTGTGACCTGTGTCATTTTGTCAGTTGACCTCAGGTCATGTGACCTGTGTTGGTCCGTCACTTGACTTCAGGTCATGTGACCTGTGTCGGTCCATCAGTTGACTTCATGTCATGTGACCTGTCTGTCAGTTGACTTCATGTCATGTGACCTGTGTTGGTCCGTCACTTGACCTCAGGTCATGTGACCAGTGTTGGTCCGTTAGTTGACCTCACGACATGTGACCTGTGTCGGTCCGTCAGTTGACCTCATGCCATGTAACCTATGTCGGTACGTCAATTGACCTTATGTTGTGTGACCTGTGTCGTTTTGTCAGTTGACCTCAGGTCATGTGACCTGTGTTGGTCCGTCAGTTGACTTCATGTCATGTGACCTGTGTCGGTCCGTCAGTTGACTTCATGTCGTGTGACCTATGTCCTTTTGTCAGTTGACCTCAGGTCATGTGACCTATGTTGGTCCATCACATGACCTTAGGTCATGTGACCTGTGTCGGTCCGTCAGTTGACCTCAGGTCATGTGACCTGTGTTGGTCCGTCAGTTGACCTCATGTCGTGTGACCAGTGTCGGTCCGTCAGTTGACTTCATGTCGTGTGACCTGTGTCATTTTGTCAGTTGACCTCAGGTCATGTGACCTGTGTTGGTCCGTCACTTGACTTCAGGTCATGTGACCTGTGTTGGTCCGTCAGTTGACCTCATGTCATGTGACCTGTCTGTCAGTTGACTTCATGTCGTGTGACCTGTGTTGGTCCGTCACTTGACCTCAGGTCATGTGACCTGTGTTGGTCCGTTAGTTGACCTCAGGTCATGTGACCTGTGTCGGTCCGTCAGTTGACCTCAGGTCATGTGACCTATGTCGGTCCGTCAGTTGACCTCAGGTCATGTGACCTGTGTTGGTCCGTCAGTTGACCTCATGTCGTGTGACCAGTGTCGGCCCGTCAGTTGACTTCATGTCGTGTGACCTATGTCGTTTTGTCAGTTGACCTCAGGTCATGTGACCTGTGTTGGTCCGTCACTTGACTTTAGGTCATGTGACCTATGTCGGTCCGTCAGTTGACTTCATGTCATGTGACCTATGTCGGTCCGTCAGATGACGGACAACAATAGGTCAAGCATGTTGTAGAACACAGCAATGGGCCACCTGCATGTGTCGGAATGCACCGTATATACATGTGCCAAGGACAAGGAGAGAGATAGTACTTGTAAGCAAAATAATTTATTTGACAGAACATCGGGGTTATAGGATAATCAGCACAGCAGAATAAGACAATTGTATGCATAAACTTGTTCTGGAGCAGACAAAGCTTTCCGTTCAGTGGATGTCCCAAAATGTTCAACTGTGAGATAACTTCAGGGTCTGTTATGTGTGAATTGGTCAGGGCCTCGCAGAGACTTACCTGGTGGAAACATTGGAATGCAGTCTGGTGTGGTGGGGGTGTCTGAGTTGTGTGCACGCATATTTATAACAAAAGGCAGTTAATGGCCTACTAATGGTTGAAGAGAAGGAGGGGGTTTGTCCTCAGGATCTTGAAAATTCAGTCATCCTAGTGTTAATCAAGATCAATGCACGGAAAGCTTCTGGTCCTGACAACATACCTGGTCGTGTGCTGAAGGACTGTGCAGGGGAACTCGCATCGGTCTTCACAGACATCTTTAACATCTCGCTGAGTCAAGCCATCGTCCCCACCTGTTTCAAAGCCAATACCATCATACCTGTCTCAAAGAAGGCAACGCCCTCCTGCCTCAATGACTATCGTCCGGTAGCACTCACCCCCATCCTGAGGAGCCAAGATGGTGTAGTGGCAGGGCTTTTGACTTGGAACCCGAAGGACGCGGGTTCGCGTCCCGGCCACTACACACCTTGGGGTGTCTATGAGTGCACACCTAATTCTCCAGCTCCCCGGGCACTTTCTATGGCTGCTCACTGCACCACCTGGTAGGTGGTTGGGTTAAATGCAGAGACGAATTTCGTCTGTGTATGGGAAACATACGCAGATGACAGGAAAAGACATTATTATTATTATTATGAAGTGCTTCGAACGGCTACTGAAAAACATCAAATCTGTCCTCCCTACCTCCTTGGATCCCTTCCAATTTGCATATCGGTCTAATCGCTCAACCGAGGATGCCATCTCCTCTGCCCTCCACATAGCTCTCACAAATCTGGACACGAAAAACTCTTATGTTAGTGTTGGAATATGTTCTCATCTTATGTTATTGTCAGTGCTTTAAGTGGAAAAAATAAGTGCAGGTACCCTCCCTTATCTCTTCAGACAGGCTTTTGGTTAATTTTGTACATTGATTTTAGAGTTTGTTATGTTTTACCTTTTTGTATAGTACTTCTGTGATTTTAAGATTTTATTTTTCCTTTTGTAAAGCACTACAGTATGTGACTCTCATGTCTGTGAAATGTGCTATATAAATAAAACATACTTACTAAAAGTAAAAACTCATTTCTTAAATATGCTGGTGAAGATGTTTTGCCAGAAATTTTGAATAAAGTAGAAGCCATTTCCTGCATTCTGGTGTATTTTAACAAGTTGTTAAACATCTATGTTTACCTACATGTAAACACTTGATTCAATAACTATTTTAGAGACATCTAACAAAATAAAGTCAGGTCCTGTGGACAGATTAAAAAATTGTTTAAATTATTATTGATCATGAATCAGGATATTTTAGAGACACCTCATTCAACTAGATCATATAGACATCATCCTGTTTTTAAACTCACTCCTGTGGCTATAATTAAATTAATGTGACACTTTATCACAGTGGCTTTAGGGGTGCAATTGACTTTTATTTTGTTAATTTTTATTTAGTTTTATTTGTAACACAACATGCCATTTTACTAAACAATGGTGACACTCAACTGCATGTATAAAAATATTAACTTTACCCAATGAACAGGTGACATTTTAATAACCACCAACAGTGAATTTAGGAGGGGTTTTTACTGTTTCTGATTTAGTGATAGATGTGGTTTAATGTAGAGACTTGCCTGCAGCTGTTCCTTCATACACACCGTGGTGAAGTTAGTTTATGACTCTGTCATGTTTTCATCAGCTGGGTTCTCTCGTATCGTCAAGAAACACTGCCTGTTCTACTTCCGCCTCCCTCGCGCTCTGTCGCGTTGCAGAGTTTGTTTGTTTTTTAACAGATTTCGCTGTTGTCTCCTCCCCCCGTCTGTCCTGAGGTTGTGATTGGCCAAATGACGCGCTCCACCAAAGATGTTTTATTGTCGAGAAGATGCATTGCTCTGTCTTGAAATCCAGTCAGGGGGAAATTATGCCGTCTGCCATGGGTCTTTCAAGTGAAGAAGACGAAAATAAGTTCCGGAACGCACCTTACTCTTAAAAAAAGTCCCGGTACTCTCAGGGTTAAATTTTAGAAGTGGTGGAACTGGGTTCCGGTGAGTTCCGGCCCACTTAAAGCACTGGTTATTGTTGTTATTATGTGTGCATGTTATATCGTTGTTGTCCACTAGGGGCAGTGAGTTTCTTGTGTGTAGGTAGCGCTGTTCTAGATCTGCTGTAGAAGAAGAGTTTACATGTGTGCCACTCGTAATAAAGAAGCTACAGCTATCTGACGGAAAGAAGTGTGGTTCTTAACATGAGTGCTGAACGAGAAAACAACGCCGGTGAACATGAAAACTCAACAGGTTATGGGCCCAGACGCCGCACGGGAGGACGGTGGGACAGACTCGTTTTCAACGGAGACGAAAACAACTACGAACTTTGGGAGGTAAAGTTCCTGGCTTATCTAAGAACGCTAGGCTTGAAAGACGCCATCTTATCTGCAGACCCAGATGAAGAGAAAAACGCGGAATGTTACGCAGAACTAATACAGACCCTCGATGATAAGAGTCTGTCGTTGGTCATGCGAGATGCCGCCGACGACGGGAAGAAAGCTCTGCAGATACTACGCGGCCATTACGCCAGCCAGGGTAAGCCCAGGATTATCGCCCTTTACACGGAGCTCACGTCCTTATTAAAAGAACCCGGCGAAACAGTGACAGACTATGTTTTACGTGCTGAAAAAGCAATAACGTCTCTGAGAAATGCAAAAGAGGTTATTAGCGACGGACTAATAATAGCAATGATTCTGAAGGGATTGCCAGAATCATACAAGCCTTTTGCTATTCACACGACACAGAGCAGTGAAGAATTGACGTTCACCCAATTCAAGAGCAGACTCCGAAGCTATGAAGAGACAGAAAAGTTTGAAAGCAACCTAAAGGCAGATAATGTAATGAAAGTGGACATGACAACTTTAAGCTGTTACAACTGCGGCCTGCGCGAGCACGTGGCCAAAGACCGTCGCCAAAAGGCCGCGCCTTTAGACTGTTACAACTGCGGCCTGCGCGGGCACATGGCCAGGGACTGCCGCCAAAAAGCCGAGCCAAAATGGTGCAGCTACCACAGAAGCACGACCCACAGTGACCAAACATGCAGAAGAGGACCGAGACAGAAGGATGAGGCCAAGCAGACGTCAGACATGCAGGACAACCACGAGGGGGACTGGGCCATGGCGTCCAAAGGCACAACCCACAGTGACCAGACATGCAGAAGAGGACCGAGACGGAAAGATGAGGCCAAGCAGACGTCAGACGTGCAGGACAACCACGAGGGGGACTGGACCATGGTGTCCAAAGCCAGCTGGAATCATCTGCCCCGCAACATCAAGCAAAATGGAATAATGGTGGACTGTGGAGCAACATCACACATCATTACTGATGAAGAACTGTTCACGAGAATCGACAAGACTTTTGATCCAAGCAGACACTACATGGAACTGGCAGATGGAAAGAAGATGAACAACGTTGCACTGAAGCGTGGTGATGTACAAATTGAACTGTTGAACTCAAAGGGAAGGTATGTTAAAATTACTCTGAAAAATGCTTTATTCATCCCATCCTACCCACAGAGCATATTTTCTGTGATATCAGCTACAGCAAATGGAGCCAGTGTAACATTCATAGATGGACAAAATGAGCTGCTGGGTAAAGATGGTACTGTGTTCCCTATTGAGGTTCATGAGAAACTGTATTACCTGAGGATGAAAAATAATGATGAAGGATACATTGAGGAAAACTTAAATGACATAACCAACAATGATAAAGTTAAGCTAGCTTGTGACCTGAAAACATGGCATGAAATATTAGGACATTGTAACATGACTGATGTTATGAAATTACAAAATGTGGTAGAGGGAATGAAAATCACTGATAACAGCAAAATGGAATGTAACACCTGTACAGAAGGGAAATTTATTAACAACAGAAACAAGGAGTCAGATGTTAGAACGAGCAAGCCACTAGAGTTGGTCCATACTGATTTGTCAGGACCTGTTACCCCTACAGGCTTAGAGGGACACAGGTATGTCATTTCTTTTACTGATGACTTCTCTGGGGCTGTTGCAGTCTATTTTCTGAAAAACAAAAGTGAAGCGACTGAAGCGACAAAGAAGTTTCTGGCAGACTGGGCACCCTATGGGAATGTTATGTGTTTTAGGTCGGACAATGGTACTGAGTACACAGGTAACGACTTTCAAACACTACTCAGAGATAAAGGCATTAGACACGAAACATCATCACCATACTCCCCACACCAAAACGGAAAAGCAGAGAGACAATGGAGAACACTTTTTGAAATGGGAAGATGTATGTTATCAGAAAAGGGATTACCTAAAGAACTGTGGCCATATGCCATTCAGTGTGCTGCCCACATTCGCAACAGATGCTATAATAACAGAACCAAGGACACCCCATATTTCTTAATGACAGGAAGAAAACCAAATCTTTCAAATATGTGGGTATTTGGATCAGAATGTTATTCATACAACAACCAACACAAGAAACTAGACTCAAGAGGAGAAAGGGGACTGTTTTTAGGGTACAACAAAAACAGCCCAGCTTATTTAGTGTACCACCCACAGATGAGAAAAGTTTCCAAACACAGGCTGGTAAAATTCATCAAAGAAAATGGTGTTGACCAACAAACACAGACAGATGTTTGGGAGCAAGGGATCCAGAGTGACAGATACCCAATGCAGGAAAATAGACAGGATGTAACACCATTAACTCAGGACATTACCCAAAATGTCACCCCAAGTGACAAAGAGGAAGTTACTCTTCAAGAAACTCAAAATGGCGAGTTTTCAGATTATATCACTGAGAGTAAAACTGACCATGAACAAACTCAAACAGAGCAAAATGATCGTTATCCAAAAAGAGAGAGAAGACCCCCAAAATACCTCGAAGATTACCAATCAGATGCGACACAAATAACTATCGATCATTGCTACAAGGCTGTATTTGGTGTCCCTCAAACATTCAATGAGGCTCAGAAGTCACCACATGCAGAAAAATGGAGACAAGCCATGAGGGATGAAATTGACTCGCTCAAAGAAAACGAAACATTTGAACTGAGCACCCTACCAGAGGGCAGGAATTCAGTTGGAGGAAAATGGGTATATACACTTAAAGAAAATGAAGGAAAAGAGATTTACAAAGCAAGATTTGTAGCTAAAGGCTACAGCCAAACAGAAGGTATAGATTACCATGAAACTTTTGCACCAACAGCTAATATAACGTCAGTACGAGCATTAATGCAGATAGCAGTTCAAAACGACCTTAAAGTACATCAGATGGATGTCAAAACAGCTTATTTACATGCCCCAATTGAGGAAGAAATTTACATAGATCAACCAGAGGGGTTTGAACAACAAACAGAAACAGGACCGAGATGTGTGTATAAATTAAAGAAGTCCTTATATGGATTAAAACAATCAGGGAGAAATTGGTACAAACTATTGAACGATC
>JBBPBX010022350.1:0-15566 GCA_038048925.1 Garcialebias charrua
GGATGCAGCAAAAAAAATCTATTTTTTAAAGAATCAAGATTCTTAGTCCTGGCGATTCAGAATCGATTCTAAAAGCCCCAAAATAGATTTTAAAACTTTTTTAAAATTTTATATTGTATTTTTACCGCTCCTGTGCATTCGGCCGCTGTAGAATTTTGGCCGTGTAGGGCCACCGTAGTTAGTTAGCCAGGCAGCTCCCAATGGAGCCTGCTAGCAAGGAGGGAGACCCTGCATGTTTCAACTTGCTCCTTCATCTTTAAAAATCATTTTAGATCCTACTATGTTCTGTGGAATACAGAGCTTAACAAGACATTGGTAACTGTTTCAGGACATTTTCAACACCCCCACTTCCATGTTAGCATACGGCGCTAGCATGCTAACGTTAGCATACGGCGCTAGCATGCTAACGTTAGCATGCGAAGGCTATTCGTATTTCCAGGATAGAAATGCCCATTAATGCACTAAATCACCAAACTGTTTTTGACAAACTAAAGTGATATCCTTCAGATTCAAAAAAGTCTTCTGCTTCCATTTTAAATGACAGACAAGAGGACAGTAATGATGGGTTTATAGCTTCAGTGTTATTGTAAGATAGCAAAGGAGGTCTTAATTGTGTCATAAAAGTGCGTCCAGAAAATTACTACAGAAATCACTGCACTTCGGCATGTAGCAGGAAAAATGTAAAAAAACTATTTCTTTAAGCTACTGACTTGAAAAAAGCATACTAAGTATGTTTATGTGTGTTGTTTACTATATGAAATTCTTGTTATATCGATTTTTTCAGATTTGATTACATTTCTCCTTTAACCTATCGATGTGGTGTCCGGAACATAACTCCTACGATAATTGAGCGACTACTGTATTTCATTCAGTTTTTTTTCATTCAACCTTTTATTTATACAGTTAGTTAGTTTTACAGCTACTAGTCTAAGACGTTTGTGTAGTTGTGGCCAAGAGTCACATTTCATAATCCAAGTGCTTCTCACTGTGGATGTCCACTTAGCACAAACTGTTGATGACATTCCTGTTTGTCTGTCAGCAAAATATCTCAAGCACCACTGGGTGGATTTTAATAAAATCTACAAAAGTAATCATAGAATGTACATTTACAACTGATAAACTTTATATGTTAATTAAATTCAAAATGGCTGCCAGAGCAAATCAAAATCAGCTAACAGTAAAATTGCTAAAACTCAATTTTAAAGACACTGAGCTAAAATTTGGTGTGATCACAGCTGAGAGTCATTCACAACAGATACTCTGAGGGTCACATGTCATACATATGTCACCTTGTTTTTGAGGTTGGACCAAAACGACCATAACGCTGTCTTTTTGTCATAAATCTCTGGCAGGTGGTGGGTTATAAGCATCCTTTAAATGAATGCTAGACCTTTAATTCCCTTTATTTGTCCCTCCCTTCTCAAATTGTGCCAATTAAATAGCAAAGCAATGTTTTTTCTCTGAAAAGCAGCTCATATTACAGCTTTGAGCTAAAGCAGAGAAAGTAGCAGAATCTGTATCTGTGCCACGTCTTCTGAGAGATTAGCTAATGCAACAGCAAGCATCTTTTTTTTTAAGAGAAGGCATGAAGTTGAGTTTTTGAAGATGGGGGTGGGGGCCAGAGAAGAGACGCGAACGAAGGTGCTGACCCCAACAAAACAGAAAAACTGAGTCAACAAAATCTGAAAAAGGAAACAGGAAAGCCTTCAGCTGGAAGAAATGAAATCGCAAAGAGAAGTTGCAGAATGATCGATGAGAAACAAAGCAGAAATGTGAGCTGGTTAAAGGTCGATGATGACAGACTTGTGGACGAAAGGGAAGCTTCAGAGAGAATTTTTTCAAAAGTTGTGTGCTTCAGAAGACAGTGGACTGTAACCGTGAGAGATATCTGATTGACAGCCATGCTCTCTTATCTCTCTAAAGTAAATCTCACGACAAGAGGGATTTCATCAACGTGTTCACTGCTGCAGCTGCCCCGACTAATAGAAATGCCTGAAAGAGCACGCGCATGCTGACGACCAAGTAGCAAACTCATATAATGTACCAAAAACACACACCCTGAGATGAAGCAAGGAGTTAATGTCACAGGTTTTCATCTCCTCTCAGCTTAGTGATAGAAAACAGAAGGAGGGTGGAGGGAGGGGGAGCAAGAGGAGACTGAGAGAAGGAGGAGAAGGACTCAGCTGCTCTCCCTAAAGGCCTCCCAGAAAGAAGACAAGTGGACAGAGTCATCTTGAAGCTCGGGGCAGAGAAATTAGAGAAAACATAGACTCAAGCCGAAAGGAGCAAACATCCGCGAAGCATGCGCAGAGGATGAGCAGTCAGGGCTCCTAAAGGAGAACACTATCAACAATACATCCTGAGGCACTAACAATGCGTGGCTCATTAAAGGGCCTTTTTAAAGTATCAAGGTTGAGCTCTGAGCACTGACAAACTGGGCCACCGTTGTGTATTAAACTCCAATGTGTTCTGACATCATGGAGGAACTCGGCACAGCCTGTTCCATGATTAAACAGCATGAGTTGAACCACATTAAAGAACTAAAGTTCTGCATTAAATGAAGGAATACATATTGCTCACCAACTTGCTGCTTGAAAATAACTTTATGCACAATATCATGAAATATCTCAACATGTCATACTCAGAGAATATGATTTACACTCAGCTACAAAATTTAGTTAATTTTGTGTCTTCTTTTACCCATTCATACAGGACTCTACTAGATCTGTATACAAAGACTAATCAGAGCTTTACCAAATTTATACACTGGTGGGACACACATCAGAGGCAATGAGAGGGTTCAGTGTCTTGCTCAGGGACACTCCTGCATGTGAATGCTGGTGGAATCAAACCCCTAACTCTCCCATTGGAGGACGACTGCTCTAACCACTCAGCCACAGCTGCCCCAGACTGCGGTCATACACGCAGTAATTATGTTTGAGAAGATTCATTAACATCCACCCAGTGAATTATGAGGTATTACATAGTTGACTCCAAGTACCATGTTTTTCACCCTATAAGTCACAGATGTTGCATAATTTGCATGCCCTGTGACTTATATGCCGATGCAACGTTTTTATGGATTTTTTACCTCATACAGTATTTATAAACTAATTTTTGGCTGAGATATGACCATTTTCATTCATTTTGACTGATAATATTGCACACTACCATTTTCAGCCACTAGATGGTACTCAAGTAGTATGGCCTGTCGTTGTATCGTGTAATAGGTGAAAGTGGCTATTAATGACACAATCGGCTTGCCACGTCATCTGCCTGGAGCAACCGTCAGCTTCTTTTTGCTGCGCCGCCCCAGTGATATGCAGCCAATTTAACTATTGAAATGCATTCAAGGAAAAGTTCAAATGAGACACACCTTTATTATAAAGTCAAGCAAACAAATAATTGTTTTAGGTGCTTATCTTGTTAAATTTTGAAGAAATGCACAGCGAGTCGTCCTCTGCGCGGTCATGTTGCCGCGTCGTTTTTTGAAAATGCAGCTGATTTGACCGTCCAAGTGCATTTATTAAGCAAAAGTTAGACTGAGACACACCTTTGCTATAATTTTGAGCAAACAGATAATTGTTTGTAAGTGTCAATCTTGTTAAACTCTTGTTTAAGTCCCCCGTGCACAACCCCGCGGCCGCTATTTGGCAGCCAATCGGTTTTTGGCACAACACCGGCTCACATTTACGGGTAGACAGCAGTTACGCGTAACAAACGCAATGTGTCAGCGGTGACACATAATACTTTGTAGATGCAAAGTATACAGTGAAGTGACGTATTATGGATTTTTTTCTCTTTATTAGACATGTTTAGACTGATGTGAATTATAGGGCAGTGCAACCTTTACAACAGAAAATATGGTAGCTAATGGCGATAATAATAAAAAAACTTTGATTGTGTGCAGAATATGTGTTAGAGATCAGTCTCAGCTACAACCACACCAAACTTTAGGTTATTATCTGTAAAATCCACTGGGATTTTACAGATAACTACAGATATTTTTGTGTTTTTAAGATCAGTTAATTGTGGTAGCTATCTTGAATGGCCGTTACTCCAAAGGTTTGTCAGTTGTATACATTCAATTAATACTTTCTACATGTTTCATCAAAATTCATCGTGTGGTTCATGAGAAGTTTTGGTAACAGACAAGCACACAACAAAGCTCAGATAAAGGCAAAAACTTTATTATCTGTCATTGCCTTTAGTGATAAAATGTCTCATCCATGCACACGGAGCAACCACACACAGCATACAAATTATTTATGGGCTCTTTTGAAAGTTTTTACGCTGACATGCTCAGCTGAAAGATCTGAAAGAGACAAAAGTGGGAGGATGACGAGAAAATAATTTTATTGTTGAAAACTGAAAGGAAGAGGAGGGGGAGCTCTGACCATGTGTCAGTCTGGACCCATCTCTACATCCTGAGGACTTCATCACCTCCTTCCATCACACCTGCACAACGATCTTGGACTCCATCGCTCCTCTCAAACAGGCATCTTCAAAAAACAGACCATCACCATGGCTCAACGAAACGACGCGAGCTCTTCGACAACGTTGCAGACAAGCAGAGCGAAAATGGAAGCGTGACCGGCTTCATGTATCTCAGGGAATACTGAGAGACTGTCTCTGTGAGTATGATAACGCTGTGAAACAGGCCAAGTCACAGTACCTCTCCAACTTAATCTCCACCAGCTCCAACCGGCCGAGGACGCTTTTCAGCACACTCCAGTCTGTCATCAATCCATCTGTCGATGTTCTGAAAACTGCCACACAGTCTACCTGTGATGACTTTCAGAGCTATTTTGTCAACAAAATAGACTCTATCAGGCAGAACATTGTCAGTTCATCCAACACCATCCTGTCATGTACCTCTACAATAACCACTGCTGTTTTTGACCAGTTTGATCTCGTCTCACTGCCTCAACTCACCAAGGTGGTTCAGCAGATGAAACCAACAAACTGTTCTCTGGACATCATTCCCTCTAAAATGTTCAAACAATGCTTTGATGTAATTGGTCCTTCTGTTTTGTCATTTATCAACAGCTGTCTAACTTCAGGTTATGTGCCATCTGCTTTCAAACATGCTGTGGTCAGGCCTCTTCTAAAAAAACCAGGCCTAGATCCTACAGCTCTCTCTAATTTCAGGCCAGTTTCCCATCTGTCATTTCTATCAAAGGTCCTAGAAAAGATTGTTTTTATTCAACTTCAATCTTTTCTAGAACTCAACAACCTGTTTGAAAAATTTCAGTCAGGTTTTCGAGCTCGTCACAGCACTGAATCTGCACTGCTCAAAGTACAGAATGACATTCTTCTGTCTCTGGATGCAAAAAACCCTGCACTGCTGGTGATGTTAGACCTCTCAGCAGCTTTTGACACCGTCGACCATCAGGTACTAATCAACCGCTTGTCTCAGCAGGTTGGTCTCCAGGGAGCTGTGCTTGAGTGGTTCAAATCTTACCTGTCTGGGAGAACTTTCTCTGTCATGATAGGCGATCTGTCCTCCTCTTCATCAACCCCTCTGACCTCCGGCGTACCACAGGGATCTATTCTAGGGCCAGTCCTCTTCTCTCTTTACATGCTGCCATTAGGATCAATCATCACACGTCATAACCTGTCTTTTCACATGTATGCAGACGATTTACAAATCTATCTGCCAGTCACTCCCAACCCCTCACTCAGTTCAAACACTCTTGTCAACTGCTTAAATGACATTAAGCACTGGCTCTCTCAAAACTTCCTCCACCTAAACACAGATAAAACTGAATGCATTTTGTTTGGTGCACCTGATGACACCAGCAACATCCTTCCCTGTCCCAGTGTTGGTTTTCCCCTCCCCCACTTCAACTCGGTGGTCAGAAATCTTGGAGTGCAGTTTGACTCCAATTTAAAGTTTGATAAACAGATCAGTTCTGTTGTCAAGACCAGCTTTTTCCAACTCCGTCTGCTCTCCAAAGTCAAGTCATTTCTCAGCCGTGGTGATCTGGAGAAGGCCATCCATGCCTTTGTGACCTCCAGACTTGACTATTGTAATGCTTTGTATCTTGGCATTAATCAATCCTCCATCTCCCGTTTACAGCTTGTACAGAACTCTGCCGCGCGCTTTTTGACCAACACACGAAAATATGAACACATCACTCCTGTCCTGTCCTCTCTACACTGGCTCCCAGTTCAGTTCAGGATACAGTTCAAGTTGCTGCTGTTTGTTTTCAAAGCTCTGAATGGACTTGCTCCCCTCTACATCTCAGAACTTCTGAAAGCCCATCAGCCTGGCAGGGACTTACGATCTGCCAGTCAACACCTGCTGGAGGTGCCTCGCTCGAGGTACAAGCAATGGGGAGACCGGTCATTTTCTGTTGCCGGCCCAAAAGCCTGGAACAGCCTCCCCCTTGAGCTGCGTGCCACCTCTGATCTGACTCTGTTCAAAACCAAACTGAAGACCCACTTGTTCAAAAAAGCTTTCAGTGTGTAACTTTTATTATTTTGTATTTTAGTATGTAGCATCTTTATTTCAATTGCATTTTTATTTCACTTGTTCAAAAAAGCTTTCTGTGTGTAACTTTTATTACTTGTGTTATTTTAGTATGTAGCATTTTTTATTTCCATTGCCTTCTTTTATCGCTGTGGTTTCTTATTCTATTTTCATTGATCTATTGTTCCCGTTTATTTTTCTTTTTATCCTGTTAAGCACCTTGGTCAATGCAAGGCATTGTGGAAGGTGCTATACAAATAAAGTTTATTATTATTATATATTATTATGTGCTGCCATGCGGAAGGATTGATCCAACACTATGATCAATATGGGTCTTAGTCCGTCTATGAGAGGGGGAAATATAATGAGAAAAAATTCATCCAGTGACATGAGATGACAAGCCTCATGGCAATAGTGTCTCTCTGACTCTGTCTCATGGCTTTCATTATAAATTCACAACATTCTCCTGATGTCCAAGAGCAGCTTGTTCTCTTCACCTCAGACTGTGGCAAACGGCACAGATGAGAAAGAGCACCTGTCAAACTGAGAAAATGCACCAGGCGGGGATTAAATGTTAGTGTATATGTGTCTGCATGTCATGACGGGATATTTATAACCACATAGATTTAAAGGTTGTGATCTATTTTGGCAAACAGAACTCTGTATACTTCCCGGCAGCAGTGTGCAATCCTCCTCCACATTAAAAAATAAAACAAAATAAAAATGGAGCGAGCTCAGAGTGTTCCAGCTTTTCTGTGAGCAAAGCCTCTGCACAGCGAGCGTCGGCCCAAACAACAGAAGAAAAACTCACCACAGCTGTGACTCAGTTCAAAGCCGAGCCTACTTCTGATCAAGCGCTTCTGACAGGCAAACAGAATCCGTCTGCTCCTGAAGAGAAAGAGAGCGAGATGCGAGGCAAAAGAGACGAGAGAGGCAGAGGAAGCAGCATGTTCTGAACAATCTCATCACTCCCATCTGTCATGGTTAGACGTGGACACATCCAGCTGCAGATTTATTAGATCAAATCAGGCATAGACAAAAGGAAGCGAGGGATGCTCTTCCAAGCTTTGACGCCTTTTCAAATGACAGGCTGAAGAAAAATAAAATCTTCATCCCCTTTTTGAGGCTGCATGTCTGATTTTTCAGAAAGTGCACACACAAACTAAAATGGCATCATTGGCATTTTGTCAAAGACACTCAACCATTTAAAACAGATTGGATGAAAAATGATAGTGGTAGATCAGTTTGTTGTAAAGGAATTTATTTTTCATTTTTAAAAGCCTTTCTGTTGGTGAAATAAGTAAAAGTGCTTCCACTTTCTCTTGCCTAAAAGGTTACAATTAGCATTGCTTGATGAAATGCTTTTCACCCTCCACCTCAAAGCCAAAGTTTTAAACAAAGATCTTACATGGCCTGTTAGTGCTCAATTTATATGAAAGAAACAAGAATAAGTTACTACTACCTGTACACCAAATGTTAGCTCAATAATCTTATTAATGACAGAGTTATACCCATAGTTTTTACTAAAATAGATTAACTGAAGCAACCATGATGAGTTGGACTGAAGTCAAAAATTTATCAGGCAAGCATGTACCTACAGTAATAACTATCAGAGTTTCATCAAAATCGGTCAAAATGTTGATGAGACATTATGCTAACAGACGTAAAGAAACACACATAAGGGACTACATGATGGTTGTGTTCACACCTTTTGAGATTACCTTTTTTTTCATTCAACCTTTATTTATACAGTTTAGTCTCACTGAGCCATGAGGACTCATTTACAGGAAAGACGTGTTTTAGACAGACTACATACAAACAACAATAAAGTACAATAAAAAATACAATAATAATAATAATAAAGTAGTGTGTAAAACAATAAATCAAGGTGTTGAAAACAAGGTAAAATACTAAAAACAAGATTTTTTTTATTTTTATGTTTCTATTGATATTATCAAATGTTTAAAACCCCTTAAAGAAATTAAGGTGGACTATTTCAGTTCCTGTTGTAAGGTGTTCCAGGTTAAAGGAGCTGAGTAAGGAAAGGCCTTTTTGCCATGTTCAGACTGCACTGAGAGAATGCTGCAGGTAGTGATGGCCTGAGAGCGCATGTTGTAACTGCACTGACGATGTGACATGTGGGAGGAGATATAAGATGGTAGCAGACCAAGAAGGGATTTATAGATGAAAAGGAACCAGTGTGAGAGCCCAAGTATAGATAATTATGACCAACTGACCAGTGAATACAGGGTGCAGTGACGGGTACGGTAGTTACAACCAGTTATGAATCTTAGCCATGGTAGACAGCATCCAACATCTGCGAGGAGCTGGCAGGGACATTCATGCAAATAATGTCACCATAGTCAATGGCTGGTAGGAAGATTGTGGGTACAAAGCATTTTCTGGTATTCAGAGTTAAGCAAGATCTATTTCTGAAGAAAAAAAACGAAACCCAGTTTAAATTTCAGTTTCTTTATCAAGTTTTCGGTATGTGGTTGGGGGAGTGGTGGTGCAGTGGTTAGAGACAATGGGCCTGTGATCGGAAGATCGCCGGTTCAAGCCCCGGTAACAACAACATCAAAAAATGTGGGTGGAAAAAGGTGAAACACCCACACCTGCCTCCACCCTCATTCACTCCACTCTGGGCCCCTGAGCAAGGCCCTTAACCCCCACTACCTGCTCCCTAAACAGGTCTTTCTTGAAAATGAGTCCTTGTGGCTCAATGAGTTACCTGTATAAAGAAAGGGTAAATGAAAAAAAAAAGAGATGTGAATCAACCAAAATTACCAAGTATTTGTAAGAATCTACAAACTCAATAGGAACACCAAGCATGGTTAAGATAAAGAAAGAGATGCTGGCACCAACTTTCTCTTTGAAAACAGCATCCCTTTGGTTTTGTCAGCATTTATTGGTCAACACTCTTCAGGTTGTAAATGAGTCCCAGAGACTATGGGACTAACCTGTATAAATAAAGGCTGAATTAATTAATTTAGCACCAGTTTGAGATGGAATAAGTCTGACTGAATGATGTCAAATGCAGACTGTAGAAGCTGGAAAATCTTGGCAACTGTGTTAGCTCGACAGTAAACAACAGTGTCATCGGCATAGAGATGCAAGGATGCATCGGGTATGTTTTAACCTACATTATTTATATAAATTGTAAAAAGAGTGGGTCATAAAACTGAGCCTTGTGGTACACCTAAGTTCATTCTCAATCATCCATGTACCAAATCCAATAATTCTCAGTTGGTTCATCTGGACCCCCCCAAAAAAACAGTCCAGATGACCTAACTGAGACTTGGGCTTGTGGTACACCATTAGTGACCGTTAGGTAACTAGATGAAGTACCATTACTTTGAACACATTGCCTCCGACCTGAGAGAGTTTGAGAACCAACCAACAGTGTAATCTGAGAAGCCAATATCTGAGAGCTTGTGGCATAAGACATATACAGTATAAAAATCTTTGGACAGGTCTAAGTAAAGTGCAGCACAGTAATCCTTAACGACCAAATCTTCAACAACATGCGTCAAAACCTTTAGCGAAGCAGTCATTGTGCTATGTTGTTTCCTGAAGCCAGATTGGAAAATTGACCTCAGCCTAGCATTCATAATAATAATAATAATAATTGTCTAATCTTGTCATCTGCGTATGTTTCCCATACACAGACGAAATTCGTCTCTGCATTTAACCCAACCACCTACCAGGCGGTGCAGTGAGCAGCCATAGAAGGCGCTCGGGGAGCTGGAGAAATGTATAGAGAGGGATACATAGGATGCATACAACAGCATGGATGTTAGGGCATTTTATTAGATTAGAAACATATCCCTTTAGGTTTTTTTTTTTTTTAGTTTAAAGATGCAACATGCAATATTTTTCTATTCCCATGTGTCATGTAATTTAAGAATAAATGAATACATAATGGCTCAAGCAAGAAAAGGTTTGCAACATTGCATAATCAACATGTCACATGTAAAACTTGTTTTGGTGGAAATGGTCCTATCAACATATTGGTCTTACTGAGGGACGCACCTTGCTGCAAAATTTCCAGCGGTGCTGAAGTCCTGATCAGTGGTGGGTTTGTAGCGCTCGCAGAGTGAAAGGAGGAGTTGTTAAGTTACACTATTGTCATTTTCAATCCCAGGCTCTCTACAAATACCAGTCAGCTCTGCTTCTTCTGCTCTTTCAGACAGTGACACACTCACTTGTTGCTGACAGAATATTCTTGTTCATAACTCCAGCAAGTTCTACTGTAGTTGCTGATTACATCCAGATGTGTTATGCGCACAAATATTACTACAAAGCAAGTGATACAGCTACACAACAGAAGCTGCACTACAAAAATTCAACTCATCTGCATCAAACAGACTAAAAATTGGTAGTAAAACTTTCATGAATGAATGACATTCAAAGTGATATACAGTAGTAGCTATTTTTAAGTACATTGTTACACATTACCCCATTATGTCAAAATGTTTCACAATCCTGACCAAGTAGTTTGCAAGCCTGAATCTAACCAAACTGTAATAAGTACAGTAATCCCCCCTCTCTACTTCGCAGCACGACATTCGCAGACTCGCTTTTTCACAGTTTTTCAACGATTATTAACTTTAATATTACTCACGTGATTGGGACAGTACGAGATAAAAAAGCTAATGAAAAAAACGTTGGACAGGTGCCGCCATTTTGTAGTTTTCTTTCAATAAGCCTGCCCTACATTGTAACACAGGTCAAAAAGAATTACCGTACATTACCCAGAAGCCAACAGCGCTTCCGGCCACTGCTTTCAGCTGAAATAAAGGGATGGTTTAGCAACGCAAATCTACGCTATCTATTAAGCTCAAAGAACTGGCTGGAAAGTTGCAAATTATCCTGAAGCTAAACTCATCCTTCAAGTTGTAGTATCTTAACTGGTGAGTACTTGGGCTGCAGTCGATCCAGACTCAGTGTGACCTGGATCCTGGAGACTGCAGGGTACAAACCGTGGAGGATTTCAGCCTGGTTCTGGTCATGTAGTGCTTGTTCAGACCAGGCCAAGGTGGTGGACTAATTGGTAGCCTGGCATGCAGAGTGTCCTTCCTGGAGGGGCAGCATGTGCACATTAACCTGGACGGGGTGGTGGGCTTTGTCATGCTGCAGGGTAGCTGAACAGAACCGAGACCGACCGGAACCGAGCTTCTGCAGACCTGATGAGTACTTATATGAAATTTTACAGTAGCTACTGTACAGTACATATACGTATGTTGTTAAAATTACATAGGTTTGAGTTTAGAAAATTGCAAGAATGTGGGATGGGTTAATAAGGCCTTAACATTATATATATATAATATATATATATATATTAGGGATGTAACGAGATCTCGTTGTACGAGATCTCGCGATATTAAACTCCCGCGATATCTCTCGTTGAGAGGTAACGTTGTCTCGCGAGTCGCTAATGCTAATGCTAGCAGAGCCCCTAGCAAGTCAGCGTCACGGACAGCATGGCTTCGCCGGATGAAGTTGCTATAGAAGACGCCCCAACTACTGATGGAGGGTCCCGGTGCCGCAGACGCCTCTACATTGATGGAGGGTCCCGGCGCTGCCCCGAATGTAAAGACACGCGTGTAAACACCGGTGTGACCGGTGTTGCCAGATAGAGTCCCACCCACCCAAAGCACTCTTTACCCGCAAAAGTCAGAAGGAAAATCGCGGTGAACCGCCCAATCTGGCAACACTGGTGAGTGACGGCTGCAGATTCAGTGCTGATGCGGATATTTATGTTCAATTTTTGGAAAGTCCTGCGTGAATATCTATTTTTTTTAAACAAAGTTGAACGTTCTAAGGTCTAAGGAGATTCAATCAGTAAAATGAAGACATCAGTTGAGTTTGTAATACATGTTAAAACAGAATAAAAGCCTTTTTGCGGCATAAAACCGATCTTTGAAGTTTTCTTGAACTAACATTAAAATCTCGTCTCGTTCTCGCGAACTCTGTAATTTGTCTCGTCTCGTGAGTTTTGTGTATCGTTACACCCCTAATATATATATAAAGGGGTCGGGTGCAATGTGAGATGGGTGGTGGCCGAGGGCGGGGACCCTGGCGGTCTGATCCTCGGCTACAGAAGCTGGCCATTGGGACATGGAATGTCACCTCTCTGGTGGGGAAGGAGCCTGAGCTAGTGTGTGAGGTTGAGAAGTTCCGACTAGAAATAGTCGGACTCACCTCAACGCATGGCTCTGGCTCTGGAACCAGTTTCCTTGAGAGGGGTTGGACACTCTTCCACTCTGGAGTTGCCCCTGGTGAGAGGCGCCGAGCAGGAGTGGGCATACTGGTTGCCCCCCATCTTGGTGCCTGTACGTTGGGGTTCACCCCGGTGAACGAGAGGGTAGCCTCCCTTCGCCTACGTGTGGGGGGACGGGCTCTGACTGTTGTTTGTGCCTATGCACCAAACGGCAGCTCAGACTACCCACCCTTTTTGGAGTCCTTGGAGGGGGTATTGGAGAGTGCGCCTCCTGGGGACTCCCTTGTTCTACTGGGGGACTTCAACGCTCACGTGGGCAATGACAGTGAGACCTGGAGGGGTGTGGTTGGGAGGAACGGCCCCCCTGATCTGAACCAGAGTGGTGTTCTGTTATTGGACTTCTGTGCTCGTCATGGATTGTCCATAACGAACACCATGTTTAAGCATAAGGGTGTCCATATGTGCTCTTGGCACCAGGACACCCTAGGTCGCAGTTCGATGATCGACTTTGTTGTCGTCTCATCTGATCTGCGGCCGCATGTCTTGGACACTCGGGTGAAGAGAGGGGCGGAGCTGTCAACTGACCACTACCTGGTGGTGAGTTGGCTCCGATGGTGGGGGAGGATGCCGGTCAGACCTGGCAGACCCAAACGTATTGTGAGGGTCTGCTGGGAACGTCTGGCAGAGTCTCCCGTAAGACGGAGCTTTAACTCCCACCTCCGGGAGAGCTTTGAACACGTTCCGAGGGAGGCGGGGGACATGGAGTCCGAGTGGGCCGTGTTCCGCGCCTCTATTGTCGAGGCAGCTTATCGGAGCTGTGGCCGCAAGGTTGTTGGTGCCTGTCGTGGTGGCAACCCTCGAACCCGGTGGTGGACACCGGCAGTGAGGGATGCTGTCAGGCTGAAGAAGGAGTCCTATTGGGCCTTTTTGGCTTGTGGGACCCCGGAAGCAGCTGATAGGTACCGGCAGTCCAAGCGGCATGCGGCTCGGGTGGTTGCTGAGGCAAAAACTCGGGCGTGGGAGGAGTTCGGAGAGGCCATGGAGAATGACTTCCGTACGGCTTCGAGGCGATTCTGGTCCACCATCCGGCGTCTCAGGGGGGGAAAGAGGTACGCGACCAACACCATTTATGGTGGGGGTGGCGTGCTGCTGACCTCAACTCGGGATGTTGTGAGTCGGTGGGCGGAATACTTCGAAGACCTCCTCAATCCTACTGGCACGTCTTCCACTGAGGAAGCGGAGCCTGGGGACTTTGGGTCGGGTTCTCCGATCTCTGGTGCTGAGGTCGCCGAGGTGGTTAAAAAGCTCCGCGGTGGCAAGGCTCCGGGGGTGGATGAGATTCGCCCGGAGTTCCTTAGGGCTCTGGATGTTGTAGGGTTGTGTTGGCTTACGCGACTCTGCAATATCGCGTGGACATCGGGGGCAGTTCCCTTGGATTGGCAGACTGGGGTGGTGGTTCCCCTATTCAAAAAGGGGGACCGTAGGGTGTGTTCCAACTATAGGGGGATCACACTCTTAAGCCTCCCTGGTAAGGTCTATTCAGGGGTTCTGGAGAGGAGGGTCCGTCGGATAGTCGAACCTCGGATTCAGGAGGAGCAGTGTGGTTTTCGTCCTGGTCGTGGAACACTGGACCAGCTCTACACCCTCAACAGGGTCCTGGAGGGTGCGTGGGAGTTTGCCCAACCAGTTTACATGTGCTTTGTGGACTTGGAGAAGGCATTCGACCGCGTCCCTCGGGGGGTTCTGTGGGGGGTACTCCGGGAGTATGGGGTACCAGGCCCTTTGATAAGGGCTGTTAGGTCCCTGTACGACCGGTGTCAGAGCTTGGTCCGCATTGCCGGCAGTAAGTCAGGCTCGTTTCCGGTGAGAGTTGGACTCCGCCAAGGTTGCCCTTTGTCACCGATTCTGTTCATAACTTTTATGGACAGAATTTCTAGGCGCAGCCAAGGTGTTGAGAGGATCCGTTTTGGTGACCTTAGAATCGCTTCTCTGTTTTTTGCAGATGATGTGGTCCTACTGGCTTCATCAGTTCGTGATTTACAACTTTCACTGGAGCGGTTTGCAGCCGAGTGTGATGCGGCCGGGATGAGGATCAGTTCCTCCAAATCCGAGGCCATGGTCTTGAGCCGGAAAAGGGTAGCATGCCCTCTCCGGGTCGGGGAGGAGGTCCTGCCCCAAGTGGAGGAGTTTAAGTATCTCGGGATCTTGTTCACGAATGAGGGAAAACTGGAGCGTGAGATCGATAGGCGGATAGGTGCAGCGTCCGCAGTGAAGCGGGCGCTGTACCGGTCTGTCGTGGTGAAGAGAGAGCTGAGTCAAAAGGCAAAGCTCTCAATTTACCGATCGATCTACGTTCCCACCCTCATCTATGGTCATGAGCTTTGGGTTATGACCGAAAGAACAAGATCTCGGATACAAGCGGCTGAAATGAGTTTTCTCCGCAGGGTGGCTGGACTCTCCCTTAGAGATAGGGTGAGAAGCTCAGTCATCCGGGAGGGACTCGGAGTAGAGCCGCTGCTTCTCCACATCGAGAGGAGCCAGTTGAGGTGGCTCGGGCATCTGGTTAGGATGCCTCCTGGACGCCTCCCTGGTGAGGTGTTCCGGGCACGTCCCACCGGGAGGAGACCCAGAGGAAGACCCAGGACACGCTGGAGGGACTATGTTTCTCGGCTGGCCTGGGAACGCCTTGGGATTCCCCCGGAGGAGCTGCTCCAAGTGGCTGGGGAGAGGGAAGTCTGGGCCTCCCTACTTAGGCTGCTACCCCCGCGACCCGACCCCGGATAAGCGGAAGAAGATGGATGGATGGATGGATGGATATATATATCATATATATATATATATATATATATATATATATATATATATATA
>JBBPBX010022350.1:16654-41497 GCA_038048925.1 Garcialebias charrua
ATATGTATATATATATATATATATATATATATATACTGTGTATATATATATATATACTGTATATATATATAGATACATATACAGTAAATATACAGTATAGGTGTAGTTATATAGATATATATAGATACGCAGGGGTGTGTGGAATGTAACCCCTGCGATAAGCGAAGGACTACCGTAAAAGTGAAAAACAAATAACATCCATTCATAAGTTCAGAGTTCACTGCTCTTGAGAAAGTTTTACAAAATCCATTGAGAGAAGAAAGAAAGTTTTGTGAGTAAATTTTAGGACTATTTCACAAACGGTTGTGACACTGTTGAAAATAAAACAAAAGCTGATATGCCTTTAGAAATCATTTGAAGCAATAGATAAAAAAGAAAGATCAGCGTGACTGCCTAGTTCAGTCTCTTCTCCCTGTTCCACTGATCTCCACTCCAAGAAAGTGATGGCATCAACTGACTATCTGATTTATGTTCAGTGGCTGCGAAGCAGATAAAAGTGTGCTTCAGTGTTTGTGTGATGGTGCGTGTCCACAGAGCAAACAGAGAGGAGCAGTGTTTGTGTGATGGTGCGTGTCCACAGAGCAAACAGAGAGGAGCAATGGAGGCAGTGAACTAAAATGAAAATTTAGATAGTTTGTTGGCATTTTTAGGTAACTTCAATGGGTTCAAAGACCAACTTGCTGATGAAAGAAACCAGAGGATAAGAAGGGGGTGTTTAAAATGACACCAAAAATATATTAATCTTATAACTATTTGTTTGTTGCATCTTCATCATCACTATAAAAGTTAACGTTCAAAGATAAAGCTGTCGTCCATGACAGCACCCATTCGAAAAATAATTTCTTCATTCAGAGTTTAATACCCTTTCATGGGGTTAATTGGGATTGACCAAAACACATCAAGTTGAACTGAAGGGGCTGATCTATAAAAAGAGACTGTTAAGATATTTGATTAAAAAGTTGTGTCCTAATTTAATTGACAACTTCCTTTTGTAAATGCAACAAAGGAACAATGAGCAGAAGAAAAATGAGACACAAAGTGACTTTTTCCACAAGCGGCCTGACAGCAGAAACACTCTGTCACACGGTGTCATGAGTTAATCTTATCTTGCTCGTAGTTGCATAATTAAAGAGAGCTGATAACAAAGCTTCATCTCGTGTGCACGGCTCGTTGTATGAAAGTAATTTGTAACCTGAGTCAAGGCGCAGGACGCAGCTGGCTTTTCACAGCACAGTAAGCCATGACCGAGTGGCTCAGCTGCTGCAGATCTGCATTTCAACAGAGACGAATTGACTGATAATCATTCAAAATTAAAGTCATCTGTGGGTTTGCTTTCCTTTGAGTGCATTTGTGTTTTTAAGATGGAACGTGTTAGAATCCCGGCATCTCTTACAAGCTAATTGTCAGTTCTTTTTCTTTTAAGAAGGAAAAAAATAGTTATTTTTGTGTGTGTGTGCATGTGTGTGATGTTGGAAACAACCTTCCAATGTTCAGAGTTTAATACATATCAAAAAGCACTGAGCAGAAATGAGGTAACATCAAACCAAATTAAACTACAATACAGAGCACCTCTTTGTCTAGGATCAAGCCTTATTGTGGTATTACTTTATATTTGGGGGAAGACAATATTGGCTGTTGCTGGGAAATAGCAGAAATAATACAGAATGAAGTCATTGGAGCTGGTACTGTATGTTTTCTCCTCTTAGCCTGTAGTTCACCCTGAACTGATGCTGCTTGTGACACCACTGCATCTGAAAAGAACTACGAGCGACAAAGCAGAGCACAAGACTGCTGAGGCTTTTAAGGTTAGGTTAGAGCAGTGGTTTACAGCCTGTTCCTTGGGGAGCGTCATCCTGCATGTTTTAGTTGTGTCCCTGCTCCACCACACCTCATTTCAATGCGTGGGTGATTAACAGACTTTGGCAGAACTTGCAAGATTATTTAAATTGCTGAATCAAGTGTGTTGGAGCAGAGAAACCACAAAAACATGCAGGATGGCGTTCCTCAAGGACCAGTGTTGGGAACCACAGGGTCACCCCGGAATTACACTACATGCGTTACGGCTCCGCCCCGCTCCGGTCCGACCTCCGCAGCAAATACGCACCCATTATAATAAATGACAGAATTTACACTGGCTCCGCACGGCGGCGGCGAGCTGCGGAGAGCGGACGGCAGTCCGTCAAAATTAGAAATTTTTCTATTTCTGCCGGATGACGGAGCTGTGCCGGAGTCAACTTTTGAAGATTACGTCGCACCAACAGGAAAAGGAACGAGCACAACTTCCGTATTTACAAAATAAAATCACCACGGGCGGACTAATCCTAGCTCTATACGGATTTATTTGTACAAAAATGCTGTCAAACTATCATTTATGACTATTCTATGACTAAACTATTATATTTATGACTATGACTACACCTAATAACGCAATACAAAAATAAATAAATAAAAAAGTATTTTATTCTGAAATGTAAACATCACTTCCTGTTGCTCAAACCATGTAGCTCATTTACGAGAGAAGATCAAGGCAGCAGTCTCTCTACAGTTGTTCTCCTTCTTTCCACCGAATGAATTGTTTTGTTCTGACTTACTTATTTATCACTTGATTTATCGCGCGATCTCGCACGTGTCTCGGAGCGGCGCATCCAGGCGGACCTGAGCGGAGCGGAGGCAGTGGGAATTGGACTCGTTCAGCTGCGACCTGCGGGGCGGAGCCGCGTGCAGTGTAATTCCGGGGTTAGACTGACGATTTTGCAGCATATTTCATATATTTTGTCAGTCTATTACTTGTCTACTACACATAATGCAATGCTTACTTTTTTGACTCACAACCATGACCTCTCTAAATGGCTTTAAGAATCTGTTGGACTCCTGGCAAGAACCAATGCAGACATGTTCCTGTTTATAGTTTTCTACATTAGCCTTATAATCCATCTGTTTTGCTACTTTATCTTTTTAACTTGTTTAAAAAAACTGTATGCCTCTCTTATGATTGTCTATTGTTGCTGTTGTCATCATTCTTTGTTGAAACCAGGTCTCTCTTGTAAATGAGTCCTCGAGGCTCAATGGGATTAACCTGCCTACATAAAGCTTGAATGAATTCTTGAAATCCATCACTGTTTTAGCAGTGACAAACAAACCATTTGTGAATTTTGTCTGAAGCTGCTGTGGATGCTGTGGTCCTAAAATGTTCAGCGTTATTGAACCCAAACAGACACAGGGAGCTCAGGGATGAAAAAAAAAAAACATTTATTAATCAAGAAAAAACAAAAGGCTGACATGGCAGCAAACTTATAAAATCAACGGATCAGGGAGAGACGGAGGAAAACAGAGCATGACGACAATGGGAAACACATTCCACAGACAATGAGGAAGCAAAGAAACTGAAGATATAGGGATACTAACGAGACAATATGAACACCTGTGGTGATTAGGATTGGGACCAGGTGAAAGTAGTAGATGGAATAAAAGTACTGAAATGAATGACAGAGGGAGAGATGAGAAATGGCACAGGAAGGCAGGGGGAACTAAAACACGAGCAACACAGAAACAAATATGGAAAAACTAAACACACAAAAAGATATGACAGGTCCAGGAGAGAGCCCTGGCATGAGTCACGAACTCTGTTTTCTTCAGCAATCTCAGCCCGGTTGGTCAATCCATATTGAACAATGTTGTTTTATGGCTGTCCAGTTGCTGCATTTCAAGTTGTCAGTAGCAATAACTATTCATAAAACGAAACAAGGCGAAGATCTTGACAAGAATATTTAAACTCCCTGGAGCACGCTTTTTATCCGATAAATCAGCTCAGTGTTGAAGACACCACTTGCTCTACTGCACTCAGTTTCCACTCACGACCACTGGAGGTGTAAATTTTACAATGTTTTGGGCTAAACTGTCTGTTTGTCTGACAGTTTGATTTGTAAATTGAGTTGGAGCAACATTTAGGAATCAAGGGTTTTTATTAACAGCCTCTTTGGAGGCACTGAGCCAACCAACGCCACGCAAAAAGTAAAAGATGCTTTCTGATCTCTGAGCTCATCTTCAGTGTTTACACTCTCACCTACACTCAGGAGATGTCTTTGCTGCTGTCTTTTACAACTTATGTAACTCTACAACCATCTCATCATGTATTCTTTCATCCAGAGACCTGGAAATCATAAAAAATGTAGCACTCAAAGAGCAAAAAACCTCAGCTCTCTTCTCTCTTCTTCACCTACGATCTTGTTCAGGTGTTCTCCAGTCTGTCCAGTAGAGTCCCACAGGACTGATCTTGGGGTTAAACAAGCTTGTTTCGTCTAGTGATGGGTTAAAAGGTGTTGGAAAGATATAAAACATACTGTACATATGATGATCTGTCAGAAAATGAGAAGAACCAGAGAGCTCAAATCTACTGGGCTGTGCCATTAGCAATTGAGAACTGGTGAGATGATTACAGATTGATAACAGGTGTGTGTGACCAGTACAACAACAGGGCAATGAGGACAACAATAAGCAGGGAACATAGCAAACTAAAAACTAAAAATGCCCGGAAAACAGAATGACTAAGGATGTGATACTTCCACCCGCGTAATATCGCTAAAATTAGAAACATCTTATCTAAAACTGATGCAGAAAAATTCGTTCATGCATTTGTCACATCTAGACTGGACTGTTGCAATGGTTTATTATCTGGGTGTCCAAATACTTCTTTAAAGAGTCTTCAGTTAATCCAAAATGCTGCTGCCAGAGTCTTAACTGGAGTTAGTAGGAGAGATCATATCTCTCCAATTTTAGCTTTTCTCCATTGGCTCCCTGTCAAATTCAGAAATGAATTCAAAATCTTACTTCTAACCTACAAAGCTCTCAACAACCTAGCTCCACCTTATATTCGAAATCTTGTTGTTCCATATTTTCCAACTGAGCACTTTGCTCTCAAACTGCAGGTTTAGAGAGAGTCAGAGAGTCAGAGAGTCTTTATTGTCATTTGCACCGCATGTGGTACATACGGTGGCCCTGAGGTGCAAAACACATTAACAAATAAGGCTAAACACTTTAACAAATAGTTCTGAAACACTTTAACAAATTCTGAAACACTTTAACATTTTCTGAAACAAATTAACATTTTCTGAAACACTTTAACAAATTCTGAAACACTTTAACATTTTCTGAAACAAATTAACATTTTCTGAAACAAATTAACATTTTCTGAAACACTTTAACATTTTCTGAAACAAATTAACATTTTCTGAAACAAATTAACATTTTCTGAAACACTTTAACATTTTCTGAAACAAATTAACATTTTCTGAAACAAATTAACATTTTCTGAAACACTTTAACATTTTCTGAAACAAATTAACATTTTCTGAAACAAATTAACATTTTCTGAAACACTTTAACATTTTCTGAAACACTTTAACATTTTCTGAAACAAATTAACATTTTCTGAAACAAATTAACATTTTCTGAAACACTTTAACATTTTCTGAAACAAATTAACATTTTCTGAAACAAATTAACATTTTCCTGAAACACTTTAGCAAACGAGAGAATCACACGGAAAGGGAATGTCCTAACGAGGCTGACCCGGAAGTGATGACCCGGAAGCGGTCATTTTGACCCAAGATGGACGACAGTCGAGTCACGTTTTGCCCGTTCTGTGGGACACCTATAAGTTTATTAAGCTGTTTTGTATTTCGTGCGGTCGATCCTTGGAGTTTTTAAATGGCACAGAGCAGATGGATGCAGGAGAGGGGACATCTCAACAACCGGACAATGCTAAACAAAGTACCGTAAGTGCAGCGTAATGTTAGCATTTTTAATTAGCCTGTGAATAAAACATATTAGCGCTATTGGTTACCTCATTTTGATTTTTGAGACCGACCTTTTTTAATTTCAGCAGAACAACCTGGCCCATCATATAAATGTTTCAAAGAGTACCGAAGCTCCAAGTCCAAAGAGCTTCAGGATTTTAACTACGGTCCGAGAGGAAAACATAAAGGAAAAAACGTGCAGGTAAGCTGTACTGACCTGACTCGCTGACTGTGAAACTGTACTAGCACAAGCACAAATTAGACCATAGAGAAACACATATGTATGTATCGTGTTTATTTATTGATTTTTTCTACCTCTTATACGTTAAATTGCTCTCATCTTTGTCACAGATAAACATTGATGGTGCCAAGTGGGACTGGTTTAAAACCTCTAAGAGGGAAAATGGTCCTGTTATTTGTAGACCCAGAGGTAGGAGCACCCGAGATACTGCAACAAGGTGTCCAGAAAATGAGAAGGTTTAACAAGGACATACAAGAAGGACCGCACATCCTGTTGTATCCAGACTGCTCAGAGGAAGTCACTGTGCCTGGATCAGAAAGACCATTCAAACTGGCTCATTATAAAAGGGAACCAGGAAGGCAATATTCCAGAATTACATTGTTTATTTGCCGTAAAACACATTTTAAATGAGGTGAGTGGATGTAAACATTAAATAAAGTATTTTAACTTGTTTCAATCTACTGAAAGACGCCTCCACAGTATCTATATGATCAGTTGTTTATTTTTACAGAAGTGGATGATACCTCAGATTCCTATCCTGAAATTGTCATCACATCAAGGAGGCTGAGTTCAATCAAGCAGACACAGTGGTATATCAAACATTCACAAAACATACATTTTTTTATTTTTGGGGGTGGATTACTGCACTTGTAATTTACTTTTTGTGTTGTATTTTGTTCAGTATTTTGTGCAGACAGTTTCAATTGAAATAACAGAAGGATTTTTTTTATATATGTTTGAGACAAGAAAGTTCATATATGTTTGAGACTTAATAATACCTTACTAACTAAAGTAACTTAAACAAAATTGACTCTTGTTGTTTATTTTAGTTTGTAACTTATCAAATATGAAACCAAAGCAGTTTGCCAGGGCTAAATGTTTTTAGTTTATTTTAGAGAGAGAGAGAAAAAGATCATCATTCCGCTGCAGACGAGGGAGGGATGGGGGCGACCTGAAGAAGTGCCTGTGCAGATTACTTCTACTAGCATATTTAGCTAGTTTATACCAGCACATTACGGTGAAGCAATGAATAACCCGAAAACAACCTGAAAAGCTCTGAGGTTTAGTATCTACACAGTACTAACGTTGGGCACGTTTTATTAAAAGAGGTGGAACACAATCTTATTTATCTTAAATTAGCACAGACAGATACCCTGATGCATGCTCAATAATCCAGGTAGAAAATAAAAAAAAAAAAGCTAAGTCTGGTCCTCTGGACATTCAAAAAACAACACAAAGCAACAAAAAAAAAAACTGTAGAAACGTTTCGTCTTTCGTCCGGAAGTCTTTCGGACGAAAGACGAAACGTTTCAACAGTTTTTGTTGTTGTTGTTGTTGCTTTGTTTTTTGAATGTCCAGAGGACCAGACTTAGCTTTTTTAGATAGCACAGACAGAGCTCAGCCAAAGCCTTAAAGTCCTCCATCACCAAGCCTGGCTGTTAGTTTAAACATCAGGTGTAATACAAGCAGGTCATGCAGCCACACTGCTGCAATACTGTGGAATAAATGCTGATACTAATTGTTTTATTTTTATTAGTTAATTTAATTGTGTTTTGCAATGATAGGATGCACCTACTGTATTTAGTTTGTAATAAGCCTGGATGGTATTTTGGACTCTGTGCAGCTCCTAGAGATTAAATGTCCTCTAAATAGCTCCATGTCATTTGCACAGTTTCGGTGTTGGCCAAATTGTGACATCAGATGCTTAGAAGATGAGAAGTACCGGTACCTCATTCTAACCAATGGGCAAAGTGGATTCTATGTCCAGGTGAGTAAATGTTGCAATTTTCAGTATATGTACTTATGTGACAGGTACTTGTAAACCTTCATTAAAACATATTGTACATTTATTCTTCCAGATTCAGCTGACAGTGACGTGCCTGGAGCTGCAGAGCTGCACAACAGAACACCTGGAGTTGGACTTTTCTTTTTTACAAATACTTTACAGATAAACAGATGAAACACTTCCATAACTTTTACTTTTAAAACATGTTTCCAACATTGATAGATGAATTTTTTTGCAAATAAGATTCAGCTCTGCCACAAATACCTTGAGATAAAATGCAGTAAGCACATAAATATTCATACCGTACACAACACATCATATGAAGCTGCTTTGGAGAAAATACCAGTCTTAATAGTTGTTTATTAGTTTTTAGTTTTATTAAAAAAATTAAACTCCAAGGCATAATATCACCTTCAGACATATTAACTCCATCCATCCATCATCTTCCTCCTGGTTTTACGTCATGTCACAGGGGCAGCAGCTTGAGCAGGGAGTGTCCAGACAGCAACTTCTTCCATCTCTTCTGGGAGGACTCTTACAGACTTCCCAGACCACTCCAGCATGTCCTGGGTCTTCCCTGGGGTCTCCTCCCAGTCTACATGTTAACATACAATAAAATGTACAGACAAAAATAAAAACATTATTTTGCAACTAACATATTTGTTTCAGTTTTACCTCGTTTGTCTTTACAAAACAATCAATGAAAGTGATGTGAAAGCTTGTTAAAGTGTAATAACAAATAGCTTTTCAGTTTTCATTTTTTGACATCGTGATGTTTTCAACAGCTGTGCTACATCATCCATTACAAAGCTCTGTCTTAGTTTTGTCAAAGTCATTACAACTTGATCTACAACAGGCAGACAATGAAACAGGAGCAAATTGTTGTAAGCAGGAAACTACTTAGTTTACTACTACTACTACTAGTTTACTACTCCAGCGGTTAATGTCATGGTCAGGTTGAGGCAGGGGGACAGCAAAGGGCGGCTTAGCTGAGGGAACTATCATAAAAAAATAAAAATACATGGAATTAGGGTTCCATAAAAAAAAGACTGTGTTCCAAATATTAGCCACATTGTTTACAAAATATTTGACAAACAGCGTGGAAATGCTGTTAATAAAGCAAACTACTCAGTAAAAAAATTAATTATTTTTTGTATGCAGTCAGTTCTTACCATCTTCAGCACTGTCCTCAAAGGAAAGGTCTCTGTGCAGAGGTGGAAGCTGCACTTGTGCTGGAATCTGAAAAGGAGCGTTATCTTTCAGTTATTTATTTATGGCTTCAGTATAATTTTAAGACAACAGATGAAGTAGCTGTGAAAATTATCCAGACATTGCTATTGATGCAACAAATAGATATTTAAGGGTGAGTTGAAACGAACCTTTATACAACTCTGTATTCTTTGCACTCTCTTTTTCCTTCAGTAGAAATGACAGCGGTGATGGAAGGGCCACGGATGTCTGTTGTGATGGAAGGGCCACGGATGTCTGTTGTGATGGAAGGGCCACGGATGTCTGTTGTGTGTTTGCCAGGACTGTAAACAATCAGAAGAAAGTAAACAAATGATTTTATGTACCGTAGCTTAAAAACATAAAGCATCAGATTTCTTTTCAGTAATAGAATGTACATTTCTTTACCCTTAACTGTTGAGGATTCTGAATCACCTGATGCGTCTGAACACCTGGACACCGTTGCAGTTGGACCTAAATAAAGATAATGTATCAGTCACTGTATGAATCCCAATTGAACACAACAGGTGGTGTTTAGTGGAAACTCAAAAAGTTGTGCTTTTATTCCTTCTGCTTCTGCCAGAACACAATAGGTCAAGGCTCAGTTTTGGAGGGTTATTCATCGTAAAAGAGAATAACACTCCAGTCCTGAAATCACCTACTTTAAGAAAAACCTGTCTTTGCTCTGTTTGACACTGGGGTTCCCTCTGTTTCCGCTGATCCTGACACTGTGTACACGGAGACAAATATGGGAGAGAGACTAAACACAAGCAGATTATATTTTAGAATTTCATCAAGTGTAACTATAGTGTGCGTACTGCTCTGACTTAAGGCCGAGATACACTCGAGCGTTCTCACGATACGCCTATACGCAGCGTACGTACGTCAAGGCAAAAGCGTAGCCCCTCAGGGCATGTACGCGCAAAGCTTTTTTTTAACGTGCGCGATACGCGGTGTCTGACCATAAACTTCCCCGGCGCCGGACTGTTTTGTATGTTACACAAATGAAATAAATTCCCCTTTTTTATCGCTGATTGGGCCTTTTCTTTTTTTTTTTGCCTAAAGTCAAGTAATCACTTCTTCCTCCGTTCACTCCATGATTGAAATGAATGAATTCAGGTCCTACCTGGGTGCGCGATGTTTTAAATATCCCTGGTGGGCTGTGTGCTGCAGGAAAAGTGCTCCCTGTTATTATTTTTATTTCTGAGAGAACTTTTTATAACATATATAGTAGAAACACCGTATCAGAACACCGCCGCGGTCTTCAGCGAGCTACATGAGCTGAGTGAAAGCTGTCAATCATTTCAGTAGGCGTGTCAGCAAGTAACCAATCAGCGAGCTCAGTTGAGTCCCCTCCGTGCGCAGCTGCTCATATTACAACAAGGAGAACGCGAGCGTTTGAAAGCTGATAGTTTCTGAAGTATAGCAGCAAAACACATGCGCACAAAATGCGCGCGTAGAGTGGCGTACCTGAGGACGCTCAAGTGTATCTCGGCCTTCAGGAGCGTAGAGGGTGAGATGCTCAGCATTGCAGCCTCCAATCCTTCGTACTCCTCCATCACTATGAGAAATCAAAAAATTATATTGTAAAAAAAATCAAGGATCAGTTTGGGAGGAATATTCAGTTTTTAAGGCAATTTTTGTCCTTTCATCTTAAAATTGTTAATACAACATTCTTAGTTGCTCACCCAGATGTTTCTGTGGCACACTGGATGGTGTGGTTGTATGACTGGAGGATGATTTCTGTCTCTTGAGCAGGTGCTGCTGCAGCTTCTAGTCTCCCAGCACTTCTGAATCATCTGTGACATCCCCTCCTCTTTGATGAACTGCAGACAAACATTTCGCCGCACAATGTCCTCTCTCTATGGCTCAGATTTGTTCTGCACACTAGGATAATTTTTTATCATTTTGGCCTCAGGAGAGGGGTCCTGACGAAGTAAATCCAAGGGGTCCCTTGCGGAAAACAACTCTTTGTTTTCCTGGATAAAAGATGGTCTTCTTCTGCATTTTGGCCTAGTATGGAGCAAAAAAGGGTAGATCATGCGTTAAAAAAAATCTGAAAACCTTTTAAATATATTTTGCATAAGAGCTCAACTGATTATTCAACGTACTGATAGTTCAAAAAGTTTCTATTTAAGGAAACTAGCAGATTGACCTGCATCAAGGAAACAAATATATTTTCCATTCTGTTCATTTAGCTCTAAACATCAAAAGGTGCTCAAATGCAGCTAAAGACAGGAAGGACATAAAATATAATGATTTATCCGTTTTTATTTACTTGTACTGCAATCAGATATCAGTGTTTCAACACAGTGTACTCTCTCTGATATTATTATTTTAATTATTATTACATTTTGGCAAAAATTGAAACAGAATCTATGATTGTGAAAAAAATGCTGACTTTATCCTCACTCTAATAAAAAACACTGAGCATAATCTGTGATCAATCAATCAATCAATCAATCAATCACCTTTATTTAACCAGGTAGAGCCCGTTGAGATCGAGATCTCTTTTACAAGGGTGACCTGGTCAAGTGGTCAGCAGCACACGTCACAATATTCACAATATATGTGAATAAAACATAAAGTAATCCTGATCCTTAAAAGTTAGTGTTTTTTAGGCAGCGTTGCAACACTTACTTTTTAAGAAATCACCACAGTTTTATTGTAAAACACAGACACATAAACCACACATAAAACCATAATGGTTTTATTACTGGCCAACGCCAGACAAAGGAGCACACTGTGGTAGAAAGTAACGCTGCCATTACATGAATATATGTTCGGTCGGAAAAAAACGCGATCATGACGATAAACATGTTTCATATATTTATGTTTTGCCCTCAGCATAACTTACCTTTTAAATGTGAAGGATGCATGTAAAGATCGCTTTTCTTTAGTTTGTTTTCGCGTGTTGTCCATCTCGGGTCGAAATGTCATCACTTCCGGGTCATCACTTCCGGGTCGTCACTTCCGGGTCAGCCTCGTTAGGACATTCCCTTTCCGTGTGATTCTCTCGTTTGCTAAAGTGTTTCAGGAAAATGTTAATTTGTTTCAGAAAATGTTAAAGTGTTTCAGAAAATGTTAATTTGTTTCAGAAAATGTTAAAGTGTTTCAGAAAATGTTAAAGTGTTTCAGAAAATGTTAATTTGTTTCAGAAAATGTTAAAGTGTTTCAGAAAATGTTAAAGTGTTTCAGAAAATGTTAATTTGTTTCAGAAAATGTTAAAGTGTTTCAGAAAATGTTAATTTGTTTCAGAAAATGTTAAAGTGTTTCAGAAAATGTTAATTTGTTTCAGAAAATGTTAATTTGTTTCAGAAAATGTTAAAGTGTTTCAGAAAATGTTAATTTGTTTCAGAAAATGTTAATTTGTTTCAGAAAATGTTAAAGTGTTTCAGAATTTGTTAAAGTGTTTCAGAAAATGTTAATTTGTTTCAGAAAATGTTAAAGTGTTTCAGAAAATGTTAATTTGTTTCAGAAAATGTTAAAGTGTTTCAGAAAATGTTAAAGTGTTTCAGAAAATGTTAATTTGTTTCAGAAAATGTTAATTTGTTTCAGAAAATGTTAATTTGTTTCAGAAAATGTTAAAGTGTTTCAGAAAATGTTAATTTGTTTCAGAAAATGTTAATTTGTTTCAGAAAATGTTAAAGTGTTTCAGAAAATGTTAATTTGTTTCAGAAAATGTTAAAGTGTTTCAGAAAATGTTAATTTGTTTCAGAAAATGTTAAAGTGTTTCAGAAAATGTTAATTTGTTTCAGAAAATGTTAATTTGTTTCAGAAAATGTTAAAGTGTTTCAGAATTTGTTAAAGTGTTTCAGAAAATGTTAATTTGTTTCAGAAAATGTTAAAGTGTTTCAGAATTTGTTAAAGTGTTTCAGAACTATTTGTTAAAGTGTTTAGCCTTATTTGTTAATGTGTTTTGCACCTCAGGGCCACCGTAGAAAATGGCTTCAAACAAACGTCTCGCCGCAGCACGACAGGTGGACAGTCTGCGAGATGGAGCAGACTTGCTGCAAGACGCGCGATGATCCACACTCAGAACACAGATGACAGTGCGCCCGCAGTCAACAGGCAGCTTAAATAAAAAATGACATGAAACGAATGAATAAGCTGGTTTCGCTTTGTTCTCCCCTCTCTCTGCGGTGCTGTGTGTGTGTGTGTGTGTGTGTGTGTCTGCTCGACAGTCGCGCGGCGTGGGGGGGGGCATGCCGACACTGGCGCGGGGGGACCCCGTGCCCACTGTTGGCACGGGGTGGGGGGGCGTGTGCCACACCACGCGCGGGGGCGCACGGTGGTCGAGTGGGGCGCGGGGGGGGGGTTTGAAGCCGCTTTCTTTTAATTTAACAAATTTGTGTCGTTGCATTTAATTCTTTTTAAACTCAGAATATTTTCTAAATAACGAAATATAAGTGATTAGTGATGGAAATCCATCTGGATAACGGCGGACCGACTGCTCGTAAAATATACGACAGGTCCAGACCACACGTACATTTTGTTCGTATCTGAAAAAAATCTAGGATACGGAAACATTGTTGGATGCCACAAATGATCCTTAATCGCTCGTACGCACAGGATAAGCACATATCTGTGCGTACGAACGGTTTGTGCATGAGGCCCAATGTGACAACTTTAGCATTTTTTTCATTAAAAGTTAATAGCTTGATAATTTTAATATATATGTAACCTCATCAAATGGTGAATTCGTTCAGAATAATTCAGGTCTGCGTTGTGTTATTAAGGACCAGGAGACAGGATGAGGTGAAACGTTGTTTATCTGTACAGAACAGAATATGGACTGATCAGAAATCAGGTTCATCACAGCGGGTACAGCACCTCATGCCCATCTCGTATGAACTGGCCAACTGCCGTATTTACAACATTAATATTAAACAGAAATACAAATAAATAAAATAATGTGTACCTGTACAGAACAGAATATGGACTGATCAGAAATCAGGTTCATCACAGCGGGTACAGCACCTTATGAGGAAAATCATTTCATGTCAGCATCAAGCTAACATAATATTTTACTGGAGCGTTTAACTCAGTGGACCTACCTCATGCCCATCTCGTATGAACTGGCAATGAGATGTCTGTGTTCACAATATTTATAACCAAGCTATTTATAAGCCAATCAGCCAGAGGGGGCGCTGTTTCACCCATTACACATGAACCTAAACTTGGAAGTAATGACAAGTGGAATTCTATTCAATATTAACTATGTTACACTCCCTCCTGCTGAATTCCACTTGCCCCATTACAACAACCAAAACAAAACAACCAAATGAAAGCAAGTAAGAGAGAAAAACAAAACAAAACAAAAAAAAAACAGTACAGGCACATATGGAATAAGACCACTATTCAACTTGCACAGGAAACCAATATACAACCACCGTTTCCAAAATCGCTTGTGAGGTACAATCACATCAAATTCACAGTTACAAACACCCAGTCACTAGACTATCCTGAGAGGATCAGTATGAGAAAAGGTTGGCCAAACCCCATCTACATACATAAGGGGAAAAAAATGCCCATTTACATATTTTGTTAATGTGTAACTGCAAACTCACCTCCCAAATAGCAAAACAAACATGAAATATGAAAATTGTTACAACACCTCTAGGTCAAAATTGAAACAAATTAAACTGTAGTTTTTTTTTTTTTTCATATACAAGAACTTATCAGACTAATGCTGTTCTTTGGTGCATCATTTCAATAAATCTGGTCACTGGTCTCAACAACCGTCCAGCTCTAGATCTACGATCAGGCCCGGCTGCATGGGCGGGCATTGAGGTGCATTGCCCCCCCGCAGAGTCAGCTGTGCCCCCCCTGACAGACTGGACGACGGGAAGTTTTTTGTTTGTTGGTTTTTAATCTCCGAGTGAACATCTTTCTATTTTTCCTATCTTTGTTTGTCCGTCATACAATTCAACCAATCAGTGAAGCCGAGGCAACATTCTAGCCAATTACAGTTCGAGGGGGGCGGGTGCAAACTAATTGTTTCAAACAGAAACACACGCTCACCATTGTCCGTGTATCAACAAAACAAGAAGCGTTGCAAATAAAAAGACCAGAAAGAACTTCTAAAGGTAAGAACCACTGTGCTTTCTGTGACATGAGTAGTCCAATATAAACTTATGGCTGTGCAGATAATAAATGTACAGTATTTTGTTTATTTGATATACTGTCTGCATAATTGTGGTGTGTTGTGGTGGAGAAAGTACTCAAACACTGTACTTAAGTAAAAGTACAAATAAACAGACAAAATGTACTCTAGTAAAAGTAGAAGTACCATATTAATGTTTTTACTTAAGTAAAAGTAAATAAGTACTTGCTTTTAAAAAATACTTAAAGTATTAAAGTAAAATCACTTGCTGAAAGTATTAACTAGTGCATTGGCCTACAATATCAAATGTGCCTACTGTATGTATATGTTCTGTAATACATTAATAGTGTTGAGCCATTTTAATGAACAATACTGCAGATAATACATGTTTTTATTGTGTTTACTCTGTGACACAGTTCACACTTGGACTTGTGATTCTGTGTGTCAGAATTTCAGGGATGACATGCAGAGTTAAATGTCATTAAGCAAAATAAGAATAATAAGGAATGAATATATCTTTGAGAGTTTTTATTTAACACAAAGTAAAACCAATGTGTCATTTTAACTGCAGTAAACACATTTGAGTAAAAGTTGTCTGCCTGAAAAAAGGAGCATTAGACCTAACAAAGGAATGGTCGAGTTCCAGGAGTGGTCACAGAGCCGCTGTTCAACTTGAAGCAAATAAAATGTTGAAAAAAATATGCCCCCTTGAAAAAATAGAATGCCCCCCCATTGAATTGTTTCTGCAGCCGGGTCAACTACTGTCACTGTAGTAGTTACTGTAGCAGGTATGTCAGTGAGAGTGTCAGTAACAGGAGCCGGAAATGTCTCTGGGCAAGCCGTCAGGACTGCTGAGCAACCAGAGTCTGCTGAACTGCTGTCCATCAATGCAGGTCCTGTGGCTCCCTCCAGCACGGTGCCCTCCACCTGCTCAGTCATGGATGACTCCTGAAGACTGATAATTAGCCTTCTGTATCAACATCGTTCCTTCTTGATGAAAGACGCGGCGTAGCAGCATTTAAAACAAGACAGGTCCAGGAGTCCATTGTGGGTCTGCTTCCTCCCTCTGCCACGGTTCTGAAGGTTCTCCTTACTCCAAACTCAGAGGAACAGGCAGAGATGCAGGAGGTCCCTGTTCCTGGCTGCGACCCAAGAGGTCCGTCATTTAAAGGAATGGAGGCAAGAAGGAAAACCAGACCTGGGGTCCTTGTTTGGACCCCTGCTCCTCCAGCCCAGAACTCCTCATCATCATCAGAGGACTCCTGCGAGGGCGAAGATGATTTCTTCACCCAGATGAACGAGAACGGCATCATCGGACTCAGGCCCGGCGGCATGGGCGGGCATTGAGGGACATTGCCCCCCCACAGAGTCAGCTTTGCCCCCCCTGACTGGACGACGGGAAGTTTTTTGTTTGTTTCTTTTTAATCCCTGAGTGTACATCTTTCTATTTTTCCTATCTTTGTTTGTCCGTCATACAATTCAACCAATTAATGAAGCCAAGGCAACATTCTAGCCAATTACAGTTCGAGGGAGGCGGGTCACTGACTTAAAGCGCAAACGCTGTTTTCAAACAGAAACACACGCTCACCATTGTCCGTGTATTATGGATATTCAGACTTTTTTCCAACAAAACAAGAGGACAACGTATGACAGTGGAATAAATGAGAGCAGAGTAGACAGGAAGCGGCACCATCCATTTCAGTTGGAAACGTAAGCACTGAAGTCAGCTGACTTTTTTTTAAGCTAGAAATGAGGAAGATTTTGAGCTAACGTTAGCTTGGAAGTGTTACCTTCTACAAATGAGGTTCAACCTGAGCTAACAATGGCAGCTAACTTTACTGAAGAAACTTCTACAGTAGAAGATCTAACAAAACAAGGTAATGCTTCAAGTACCAAGAGTCTGAGCTGGTGATGGTGTTGGACTTTGAGGACTTGGTTTGTGACTTTACAAATAAAAAGACCAGAAAGAACTTCTAAAGGTAAGAACCACTGTGCTTTCTGTGAAATGAGTAGTCCAATATAAACTTATGGCTGTGCAGATAATACATGTACAGTATTTTGTTTATTTACTGAGAGCCCCACAGTCTGTGGTTGACTTTAAGAGTGGCTTGAAGACCTTTCTTTTCAACCGAGCATACTCTACCTCCACATGATTCTACTTTTGATCTTAGTTGATACTGTTATTGATTTGACTTGTTTTATTAATTGTTTTATTGACATTTAATTCTGGTGCACCTTGTAGCACTTTGAGATTTTCATTAATGAAAAGTGCGTTATAAATTGAATTCATTATTATTATTATTTGATATACTGTCTGCATAACATTAATCTTGCATAACTGTGGTGTGATGCTGAGAGTTAGTGCTGCAACAGGTTTTGCAGAGTGTGAAGTTGTCCAGATCACTTGATGACTGTTCTAATGCAACCTACACTCAGCTGTGTTATGTGATGGAATTGTCAGCTCAGCTAGCATGAATGTTGACTTCAGTCAGTGTTCAGCCTGACACTGCTTATATTTATCACTGTATGTTTATGTTTATGTTTGACTTTTAATTGAATGAATACAGCACTACAGCTTGGGTTGTGTTGTTCTTTTTTTGTTTTGTTTAGATTTTGTGATTTTATTGAGATGTTGTATGGTCTGGAGACAGTGTCATTGACAAAAAGACAGGAGAAAGAACTGAAAGTAGCAGAAATGAAGATGCTGAGGTTCTCCTTAGGAGTGACAAGGATGGATAAGATCAGGAATGAGATCATCAGAGGTACAGCACATGTTGAACAACTGGGAGATAAAGTTAGGGAGGACACACTGAGATGGTTTGGACATGTCCAGAGGAGGGACAGTGGTTTGGACATGTCCAGAGGAGGGACAGTGGGTATATTGGTAGAAGGATGTTAGAAATGCAGCTGCCAGGAAAAAGACAGAGGAAGGCCAAATAAGAGATATATGGATGCAGTTAGAGAGGACATGAAGATAGTTGGAGTGAGGACAGAGGATGCAGAGGACAGAGTGAGGTGGAGGAGGATGACTCGCTGTGGCGACCCCTGAAAAGGGGAAAAGCAGAAAGAAGAAGAAGTTTCTTCACAGCACTGTATTAGGAGTGGTCACAGAGCCGCTGTTCAACTTGAAGCAAATAAAATGTTTGTTGAAAAAAATATGCCCCCTTGAAAAAATAGAATGCCCCCCCTTTGAATTGTTTCTCCAGCCGGGTCTGATCGGACTGTCGGAGGACCTGGAGGAGGTGGAGTTGGGTCACGATGGACGTGAACCACCTGAGAGTCCAGAACCTGGCGGCCTGCAGGAAGTGGACCTGGTCCAGTGTTGGGCAGAAAAACTAGCTGACGGTCCGAGCTTCGACGTGAGGAAATCAAGAGAGGACCGAGTTCTGCCGACCCGTCACGACATGAAAGGCGGGTCTAAAGTGGACCAGAGGGCGGAGCTCCGTCCTGGACGAGACCCGACAGAAGATCAGGAGGAGCTCATTTGGACGTCGGCTTCACCTCCGGGAGTTCACTTCCCTCCTGAAGTCTCCCACTGTCCCCGCTCGATGTCCCAGTCCTGCTTCCTGCCTCACCGTTTTCCCTTCACTGCCGACGAGCTGGCTGCAGCTCCGGGAATCGACGCAGAAACCCTCCCGGACGTCTCAGAAAGCCCCCCTGACTCTCTCAGCAGCCGAACAAGCTCGAGGTCCAGCGGTCGCCGTTTGGAGACGACGCTCAGGGATTCTCCTCCTCGTCGTAAACCGTGTAGCTACGGTCCGACAGACGGAGCGACGAGGCCTCAGGAGGAGCCTCGACCTTCGCTGAGGACACATGAAGCTGAGCGTTCAAGAACTTCCACCGGAGGATCCAAGGCCGACTCGCCAAAACCCGAACAGAACCAGAGTCAGAAAACTTCAAGGATCCCTCGGCTCAGAAACGATGCAGCCGAAGGGGCGGGATTCAGACGAGGATCTCCGAGTCGTCAAACGCCGGACTTCTCTAAAGTTGAACCGAGGGTTTGTTTCCCCAGACGTACACGCCCCCCAGGAGTAAACAGCCGCTAACGAGGACGACGCCCGAGCCGCCGATGGCGTTCAAATCCCCGGCTGACATCGTCAATGAAGTTCTGTTCAACACCGACGGATCCTCGACGCCGTCAGGGTCCCCGACCCACGCCGCCAACTTCATCGTCCCTCCAGAGTTCAGATGTCGACAGCAGGCATCTGCCCTCGTCCAACAGCTGCAGGACAGCTGCAGCAGACTACTGACGGAGAACGCCGAGGCCAAGAACACCATCGACCGTCTGCGTCTGGAAGCCAAGGTAAACCTGAACTTTGACCCTCCAGAGCCCGGACCCTCGGTTCGTTCAGGACTGAACCACCACGCCTCAAAGTTCCTGGAGCTGGATGTGGCTGCGGCTCAGAGGGCGGAGGTTCTGCCGGGTCGTCCTGGTCCAAACGGCGCTCCTCAGGCTCCTTCAAGGCCCCGGCTGGAAGAGCAGCTGCACAGGCAGACTGAGACGTTCCTGCAGCAGCTGCAAACCTTTGAGGATCTCCTGACGAGTGAAAAACTGCCACCTTGCGAAAAGGCGGACGGTGTCGCTCAGCTCTCTGAGGGGCTGAGCTTTTTAGGAAGGAGCTACCTTTTAGCTTGCGACGAGCACAAACGCCTTCAGCAGCGAGGAGCCGAAGCCAGCCGGTTCGACCCCGAACGGGAGTTGGAGAGTCTGATCTTCCAGTGTGAGCTACGTGTGGAGGAGCTGAAGGAGCAGCAAACCTCTCCGCCACCTCCATCTTCATCGTCGGAGGAGGAACCAACCGTCACTCGTCCACAGATTCTGCCGAAGCCGTTCGATCCTGCAGAGCCGAGCTCAGCCCCGGAAGAGACTGAGGAGGAGGATGAGGATGAAGGATGTAACCCCAGTTACAAGTACATTTTAATAGTTGATAAATAAGTTCATAAAAAACAAAAACAGAAAAAAATAATAAAAGTTTTATATAAAAATAAAAAACTACATTATGATAAATATGTGTGGAGATCTTCTGAAACAGGTTAGTAGGGTAATGTTTGCATTTGGACAATGTTGTAAACTGTTGGGTTGTTAATAAAGTTTTAACAAAATAGCTCCTCCCTCACCCACAAAGCTGAGCACAGCATTCAGCTAAGAACAGGACACAGAAAATACCACATGGCTGAGCAACAGCTGCTCACACAGCGATGTGAGGTTCTCCTTACTCCAAATTCAGAGGAACAGGCAGAGATGCAGGAGGTCCCTGTTCCTGGCTGAGACCCAAGAGGTCCGTCATTTAAAGGAATGGAGGCAAGAAGGAAAACCAGACCTGGGGTCCTGGTTTGGACCCCTGCTCCTCCAGCCCAGAACTCCTCATCATCATCATCAGAGGACTCCTGCGAGGGCGAAGATGATTTCTTCACCCAGATGAACGAGAACGGCATCATCGGACTGTCGGAGGACCTGGAGGAGGTGGAGTTGGGTCACGATGGACGTGAACCACCTGGGTGATTCTCATGAACACAACCTATTGAATGGCTTGGAAGATTTTGTGGGCATACTCATAAAAACTAAACATAATTCACTTTTGTTTGAACAATCATAATTTCTATTATTTGGCACAGTTCATTGTTGGTTACCAAAATAGTTTTTTTAATGTTTTTTAACTGATTTTGGGGTCAAAAATTCATTACCGTAATGCGTCCGAAGGGGAAAAAAATGCTTTCCCCTCAAATTTTCATTATAAATATTCAAGCAGGTTCATGAAAAAATATTATAAATTTGTTTAAAACAACATAATTTTTCAGAATATGATAATATATAATGATTTCCTATTAAGTAATTAAAAATATTTTAATAAAAGTGAGTGTCCGGATGTGCAGTACTCATTACCGTTGCACTGTGTTCAAAGTCCTGTCATATTCACAGCGTTTTTTTAAATAAAGTTGTTTTGACCCATAATGCACCACAAGGAAGAGAAGACAAAAGATGGCTACAAGGTAAGATTGTTTGACATGTTTTGATCATGATAATTGTTACGTTTCTCCTTGCATAAGCCTTTTTCCACACATTAGGTGATCATTACCGTAATGTGTAATACCTCATGTTCTTAAAAAGTTATTAATTAGATACTTTCCTGTAAAGAAGATATTAGGGAGTTATTACTGTAAGTGAAAAACTTTAGCTGAGTCATCATGACATGCTGCCATTTTAAGCTAGGGATGTCATTCATTACCGTAATGCTTAACTTTCATTACCGTGTAATGCAAGGCCTGTTGCGGTAATGAAAAACAAGATTACGGTGATGAACAGTGTCTTTTTTAAATAATAATTTAAACTTTAATCATTTTTGTTTATGCTTACTACATCTTAAATATTTTTATGCTAAATTGCTATGCTATTTTATGCTAACTAATTTTACTTAATATGAAGGGCAAAAGAAAGTGAACATAAGAGGGCGGCATCAAGAACTAGGGTGGAAAAACATAGGCAGAAGATTTATAATAATCCAGACCTTCTAGAAGAGTATAGAAGAAAGGAAAGAGAAAGGTAGTCCTAACTCACGCACACTACATTCACTCAACTGACCCACACCTCTCTCTCTCTCACTCTCTCTCTCACTCACTCACTCACTCACTCACTCACTCTCTCTCTCACTCTCTCTCTCACTCACTCACTCACTCACTCACTCACTCACTCAAGCTGAGTCCTTTGCTACTGTGTCTGGCAGCCTACAGCATGATGCTGTCGTGGACACATTTGCAGCCAGTTCTCGTGTACATAACATCAAACTACCCCCTGGCAAAAAAATATCCACTTCCTATCTGATGGACCAACATCTCAACACAGGAATAAGATTGCATTCTACCTAGCACCCACAGTGCCTTTTATGAAAGGGTTTAAGACTGTGACATGGAACTTCACTGAGACCTCATGGGAAGGGAGTTCCTGATGGAGTATGAGGTGCTCTTAAAAACCTTGCAGATCTTGTGGTGGCCTATGGCACAGACATCCCAAATGCTTCTGCTTTACTGGAGAATCTGTCAAAGCACTCATCGGTTAGGCTTTTTGAGGTGACAGAGGAGAATATCGCTACATGTAGGGAACTGGTTCCTCCATTCCTGAAATCAGTCCCAGGGACTATGAAAATACATTAGGTGAGCACCTAAACAAATTCACACCCACTCTTATTCAGTTTGGCTTTTTTTAATTTGATGATTATTATTATTTTTTTTGTAAATTTGCATTTTATTTATTTCAGTCCAAATTATATAGACAAGGCTGACTTTGTTTTTGCAGATAAAACTAAACTTAAATAATGTCTCCACAGGTTGTTGCTACTGAACCAGGGAGCATTAGATTTCGAGAGGTCTCATGCTTCTGTAGTCACTCTTGTGACTGCTTCACCCCAAAGGAGTTTGTTTTCACCCAAATGGGAGTCTGAAGAGACCATCAAAGTAGGAACATGGGTCCTTGTGGACTACGATGGAGACTTCTATCCTGGCACAGTAACACAGGTAGATTTAAGAGTGAATTGAATCAAATTGGATTCAGATTGAAAACACGTAGTGCTGAGGTAATGATGATCTTGTAATAAAAATTAAAATGTGTTCAGAAAGTTTTTATACTTAATGCAGTCAATCAACTCTTTTATTTTTGCTGTTTTAATGGATCTTTTTTATTATTCATTAATCCAGATTGCCAGTGGTCAGTACGAGGTTGATACAATGAGCTGTGCGGGTGACAACCGCTTCTACATCCCATCAATAAGATTTGCTGGTGAGAAGGTGTGGTATTATTTGGATGACATCAAAGAAATTATCCCTAAACCACTGTCTACCTCTTCATCAGCAAGACACTTCTGTGTGGTGTCATAGGCTATGTTCACACTGCAGGTCTTAATGCTCAATTCCGATAAAAAAAAATCTGATCTTTTGGTGTGAACGTTCACACTACATTTTAAATGCGACCTGCATCAGACTCCAGTGTGAACGATCTACATTGCAGAAGCGACCCGCATGCACAGAAGAAAACGTGTCTCAGAACGTCACGTGACACGTAGCACCCTGTTTATGCGGAAGTAAACATGGACGCAACAGTTTTCAGTGTGTGTTCGGTAATTTTGAAGTTGTTGTCCAATCGGGGAAAGCTAAACATCCAAATGATTAAAGGCAAAAGAAAACTGAGAAGAAAGCGAGCAAATTTATTAGTGATGGCAATTTTTGGAGCTGGACATTTGAATACATCTGTCAGCGCCTGTCTGATCGCCTTTCCCGACAAGACACTAAACTCTGCTGGCCCGAACTGTGACGTCTGTCTCACATCGGTGATGCAAAAGTCAGATGCAAGTCACATGAGCGTTCACACTACAGTCGCTTTGAAAACATCAGATATATATCCGATTTAAAACCATATACTGAAACGGCCTGGGTCGGATTTGAAAAAATTGGATTTGTCGCGTTCAGACTGTCATAAAAAAATCGGATATGGGTCAGATGGGGCAAAAAAATCGGATTTGGATCGGATTTGCCTGCAGTGTGAACGTAGCCAGAGATCTGGGCAAAGTACAAAAAGAAAACCCAATGAATTATCTATTACCTATGATGGCATATTAGGACAATTGTAGATAGAAGAAAAAAATTGGTGTAAATTTCAGCCCACCCAAAAATCTAAACTTTTCTAGAAAAAAAAAAAAACAAGGAAATTTCAGAGTTTGAAAAGTCAAAAATTTGCTAGAAAAAAATCAGCAATTTTTTAGAAAAACTGAATTTTTTTACTTTTGAAACTCAGAAATTTCTATTTTTTTTTCAGATTTCTGAGATTAATATAAAAAAATTAAAAAAAATTCTAGCAAATTTTCAACATTTCAAACTCAGAAATGTCCTTGTTTTTTCTAGACAATTTCGGAGATTAGTCTAAAACATTTCTGAGTTTTTTGGCCGAAATTTACTCCTCTTTTTATCTACAATGGCCCTAATATGCCATTGTAATTTAAAAAGAATTATTAGTTATTTTAAATTAATGAGAAAGATTAGAAAAACTAAAATATAGGATCTAATGGTTGTCAAAAATGATTTATTGTTTACTAAGATTGTTTCCGTTTTATCCGAGTGATGTTTTGCATTCTTCTTTTCCACACAATGTAGTATCACTAGAAATTTGCCAATACAAAGTTGGAAAAAAAATACATGCAGTCATGTCCCTGTTTACTGTTATTTATTTTGAAGTTCAATATCCTTTTTTCTTGTCCTCACCTTAATAATAATAATAATAATGAATTCAATTTATAACGCACTTTTCATTAGTGAAAATCTCAAAGTGCTACAAACATTGAATGCTACACATTCATACACCGGTAGCGGCAGACTACCATGCAAGGGGCTTTCCAGTCTTACCGGGAGCAACTCGGGGTTAAGTGTCTTGCCCAAGGACACAACGACACATGGTGTGGGGAACCGGGATTCGAACCGCCAACCTTCCGATCGGGGGACGACTGCCATTACCACTACGCCACGGCCGCCCCACCTTTCTTGTGATGACCCATTATCTCCCTGTCTTATTCCCTCTTGTATTTAACCTGATTAAACTCAGTTTCCAATTGTCTTTTGCCTGTTTTCCATGGCTCAATATTGGTCCATTGATCAATTTGCAGATGTGTTTTATTAGGGTTAAGGAGTAAATAGGATTATATTGTTT